>JBBWSJ010000122.1:0-139786 GCA_038088505.1 Diaporthe velutina | reverse complement strand
ATTAGGTAAATAATAATTTATTTAGGATTTTTTAACTTTATTTAATTAGCTTTAATAAAGTATAAATAATAATTATTATTTAAAAGCTTAAACTTTTTTAGCTTAAATAAAGTTATAATAATTAATATTAAAAAAGATTAAATAATATAAAAAAATTATTATATAAATTATTATATATAATATAAGAAGGAAATATAAATAGTAGTTAGGTATAAATATTTTATAATTATAAAATATATAGCTTTATTATAGTAAATAGGGTGTAAGCTATTTAGCTATAAGTATCTTAATGTTAGCCTAGTAGGTTTAAAAAGGTTTTAAACTAAACCACGTTATAACCTTTCGTAACTAACGCCGCCTACGGAAGCTCGCGTCTTGGGCAGATCTTAATGAACGGCTGAAAGAAATGGGCGACCAGCGGGTGACAGCGGGTGTGGCGCTCCCCTGGTGGGTGAGCCTTTCGCCGTATTTCTCCTCAACGGCTCGACCGGCCCGCCTCTCTTCGCCCGGTCGTACGCTACTGTGCTGCACTGGCACTTGGTCCTGTAGCCCCGTCGTTCTGGTGCTCCACCTTTTGTTGCGTGACCTGTCAAGATCCCGAGCAAGAGGGCTACAAGTAGGATCCGGCTCCCTGTTTAACTCTTCTGCCGAGGTGGATCGTCCCAGACTGCTGGGTCAATCTGGCATTCGGAGACTTGCGCGGGTCTAGACCTGCGATTCATCATGACTTGGCAACCCGGGGGATGCGGAGTAGCAGCACACACTTTCATCCCTCTTTTCATATGTCATTTCTCCAGCTCGGTCTTAACATGAAACTGCTATAGCCTTGTTCCTGTGCGAACGAAAACAAGTATTGCCTGCTTGATTCTACACTGGTAGCACCTCCACCAGCGGCATTGGCCGCTGGTGATATGGACTGCCATCCAAGACCGTCGCTTGGGGACGGAGCCCATAATCCTAACTCGATCTAATCAAGCCGGTTCTTGCCGCCCTCGGTATCTTTGCTGCGAGGAGAATGGCACAGACATATGCGGGTCCGACGAGACGAAGGACGAGCCTGGGTAAGAATGCTTGGTGCACAAGGGGACCGGAGTTTAAATCGAAGGGGCTCCTTATTGTGAATCCACATTGTCAGGCCTCCAAGGCCCAGGGAGGAGTAGCTACCTGCCACCACGAGCAACTTCTACTCGACTTTCTCCAAGTCGACAAGCTGGTCTTCTGGACGAAACAGCGGGTCGTTCTCGTTTTTCTTAGACATGTCAGAAGCTGTTGATACTTTAGGCCTCAAGGCTGTGCTCCTTGGCCCCCCTGCAAGCCCACTCGCGAATGTCTTGAAGAGGCTCTTGGCGCCTCGTCACGATACTTCTTCCGAGTACTTCCCAGCTCGCATGCTTGCTGATCGTATACTTGTTAGCAGCCTTGGACTCGGTGGGGTACTTGTCCCGTATCTTGTCCATGCCCGTCCACACTATCCCCTTGGTATGATTTTTAAACGCCCCTAAGACGCCTGGGTTTTGTCTGAAAATATAAATAGAAAGGCGACGTCGTTGTTGATGGCTGCAAAGAGCCCGGGCCAGTCGCACTGGTCTGTCAGGCGCTGAATCTCGCCGCCTGGATATCGCCCTTCTGGTTCGAACCTGAGTAGTTTATTCTTGATATGATCGAAACGGTCTTCATGTAACAATTCTTCCCGTGGATCCACAGCTTTTCTCGTGTATTCTTCGAACAACTTGTCGCTCTCGGGGCTTTCGCTACCAGAGGACCCGGAGGAGCCGGAAGAGGGAGTATCGCGAATACCGGCCCCCGTGGAGTTGACGATCCCGTAACGGACCTCATTGACCTCGCGTCCGGTAGTTGTTTCGTCGCTTGCCAGTTCCTCATTGCTGTTGTTTGTGGCAGATCTTTTTTCGGCACAAGGGCCGCTCCCCGCCACCCGAAGCACGATGGGCATTGGCGTGTCTGACCAAAAAGGCACAATACAAGGCGAAGGGACTGGGACCGTAGGGTTGTCCGCTGTAGTCTCCTTGTAGTGTTTGGGTCAAAACTCTTTGGAAGAAGGCAAGGTTCATCAAAAGACGGCCACGTGATTCAAGGTCTCCATAGGCCTCGGTCCAGTGTCTTGCGAGCCTATCTTGCAGCATATCAAGGGTTTCAGGTATTTTGGTTCGAGAAGCTCGGCATCATGTAGTCCCAGTGCTTTACTAAATACCTCAATAGCGGTTGCTAATTCTTGTCGCATACGTGGAGCAGGTTACTCTATTACTTGGAGGAATATGAGATTGATGATCTGGGCCTGCAACGTGTCAGACAGCGCACGAGAGCAACTCTGCTCGACCATAGTGTTGCGACGTGGAGACACCATTTTTGATGATGTCTAATTGAAAATTTGTCGTGAAATGCGAAGCATGACGAAGAATGGCGGTGTTGCTCGCGGTTGTTCTCTCAACACGAACTGCACTGTGCCATGGTGGCACAGCTTGATTTGGGGGGGGGGAGGAACAGTCACATCTCACATTACACAACGATTGCTACATATGGCCGTTCCGACAGCGTTCTAGACATTTAGATAAAAAGTAGAATTTGCTCTGGAGTTGCAAAAAGTCAGATCACCTGATACACCTGCAGCGTGTTTTCAATTGCGTCTCAACCACACAGCCGCTTCGAATCCATGATATCAGGAGCTGGATTCCTCCCCGCTCAGTCAGTCGGTATACGTTGTTCATCAAAGATGAGGAATTAGAAGCAGTAATCTTCTTCCTTGGGTAGTATATCCGTGCAAGGAAAGCGAATAACACGACCAAGTATGCTTGTCACCACTTTAATTCATGCACCCACTCAAGCATGCTCCAACTCCAGCACATCATCAATTCAGACATCGGGAAGGGTCGCCAAATTCTCAATTGAATATCTCAACAAACACTGGAGTTATTCACAATCTTGCAGTTATTATTCGGTACCTGATCCTCGTACTTTTATGTATTCTATTTTAATGATCTCGTCGTCGTCGCTGGACCGACTTTCGTCGAGTGTCTCCACACCTTCCTCCTCATCGCCTTCCTTTGCGCTGGTGTCCAGATGTTCGTCCACACCCTTCGCTAGCAGGTTTGTGCGAAGAACACTCTGTCGAATAGCGGTCAACCTGAATCTTTGCATAAACCCGTTAATTTCGCGAGCAGGGCCACAAGTGTTTTGGTTAGACAGGAGGCCCGACCTGTCAACCCACTAAACTATGGCCTACTTTGGAGGCGAGAACATTTTTTTCTCTCTGCCCCTGGTGACCCCTTCTTCGTACCCAATACTCCTCGGTCACTCCGTCTGGTAGTCTCCATTATCCTGGATCACATCGGTCGGAAAGGCATTTCCATGCTATGCGAAGCCAGATCATTGACTGCCAGAACCACGGCAGTCTTCCACTTGTTGGTTCTGCCAACGTCCAACCAGTTAAGCACGGACAACGAGTTTGTGGACGTCAATAGTACTAAAAGGCGGTGCTTGTGCCTAGTATGTGAAGTGCCTCTATAAAATACACTATCCTTTCCAGCGTCATTGTGATGTTCCGCTCGTGATGCTTACTTATATACATAATTTGAAAGTTTTGAACAGTATGTAAATATCCTCCTTCGAGCTGTTTGTTATATCCTAGCCACGTCCAGCGATAGCCAAGCCGGCATCACCTTGGTCGGGTAAGCAATGCTTCTCTCATCGGACGGTCTGATGACTTGTGGCTTCTGCTACCGCATCGCCTCAAGTCCCAAGCTCTACCGGGGCCTGTCCGGACAGCTCCGAACGCTGTACCCCATACGGTGGCAGCTCTGAACGCAATGATTGTGTGTGGCTCTTGTTTGGGTCTGTGCTTCCGTGTTGTTGATACCCATATCCGCCTTCTTGGTGCATTGGTTCCACATTTGGAGGCTCCGATCGCAATCTGGAATTCTTTTTCTTCCGTCGGTACAAAACCCACCCGAGGACTCCGAGTAATATCGCCCCTGCTGCTGCGCCAACACCAATGCCAGCACTTGCGCCAGCGCTTAGGCTTCCACTGGACGATCCGTCGCTACTACTCGAGGAGGAAGGTGAAGAAGTAGTGGATGATGAGTCCGTCGTCTGTCAGTTTTCACGTTTCGAGTCAGTGGTTTAGTCGCACACGAATAATCTCACAGACCCATTTGTCTTTTGCCCTGGGATACACATACCGACGTCGGGGTTGCATAGACGATTGCAAGGGCGAAAAGGTGAACAGCGGGGCCGTATGTCGGGGTCACGAGGTTCGTGCTCGCCTCTGTGGCCGTCATGAATGTCTGCGTCACAACCCACGAGCCGCTATCGGTGTATTGGGACATGCACCGAAAGATGGAGGCGTGAGGACCAGTCGCGAGGTCTGACGACGGCTGGCAGGAGAAGTCGTATATCGTGGGGCAGCAGACGACCGCCGTGCTGTCATCGGTCGCCTGGCAAGCTTCGGTGTACCGGGGAGGACACTGCGTCCCCGCGTATGTCATTCTCCTGCTCCATCCTCTGGGTAGACACTCTGTGGTTTGCCACGGTGCGCCCACAACTGTCCTGCGGTCTTCTGGAATGCCATAGTCCCACTGCCATATGTCGTTCGTCTTGAGGCAGTTGGCTTGGTTGTCGGGAACCCAGTCCCCTTTGAGGGTGACTGAGGCCGTCGTGGTCATCTCCCTTCGTGAAATTCAGGCGACCGCAATCGGGACCTTAACGTCAAGGTCTGTTCACGAAAACCCCCTAGATGGTAGGTAACAACACAGAATGAAACCCGGGACATGCTCGCGGGAGATGCTCGAGGTGGCTGGGACGACTTCGGAAGGATCAATTGATCGACATCAGCAGCCAATGGTCACGATCTCACCTCGCACAGTACTCAGCAACCTGAATCCCTGATTCCCGTCCTTAGGTCGTAAAATTCACCAATCACTGCCCCCGCTTACCCTGTGCATTTACTCCCACAAAGTTGTTACAGTACAAGGACTTCACCTGCAGTAGCAAGGTAATCCAACGTACCCTAGGGTAATCTCGGTGTTTCAGATCTGGTCGTACAAATAAACCGGAGTGATGATAAAACTCACCACTGACTAGATGCCAAGCCGCTGTCAGCACTAATATCGGCAGTGCTAGAAGGATTCTGCAGGAGAACTCGTACTGTATTGTCCTGGATTCAACCCAGCAAGCCCATTGGCAACCGCCGACTAGCCAAGGTCATGCCGCAGGAGCAAATCAAATGAAGTACATTGGACCTCGACCCGCGCAGCCAGCGGCCGGTCAACCTCGGGGTACTGCGAAATACATGTCATTGGGCTATCAGATAACACTATAATTAGCAAGCCGATGACTGATACGCAAACAGAAGATATTTGCAATTGTGGAAGAGCGGACTAGGACTTCAATAATTCAGCACCTGGTTAATAAATACCTGGAGTGGCAAAGTATTACCGGATCTTAGTCGAGACTGAGCCGGAAAATGTTTCCAACAGGAGGTGTCGCTTGCACTCTTGATACTACGGCCTGAATAGTGGTCATATTTTGCAGTGCTTTCAGAAAGCGCGGCAGGAAAAAAGTAAAATGATATGAGACTATCGAATCTCAAACATACGCCTCGGTATGCCCTCATTAATGTGTAGCCTCACTGCTTCTCCGTCCATCATGCCGTGTATATAGGCCTCCCCAATGAACTGGTAGTAGACATTGGGATCTTCCTCCTTTGCCTTGTTTTTTCTCTCTTGTCTCTCTGCCTCCAACTGGTCCGGAGTACTTGACTTTGACTCCCTGGTCTCGTTATGGTCGCTCGTGTCTTGTCCATGCGTCTGCGGAAGAGTTGCATTCGTGCCTCCAACACCTTCAGGATCCTCTGTTATGGCGTCGTCCACCATAATGGAGGCGGTATCCGAAGCCATAGATTTGAAGCGATGGTAGTCCGGCATAGTGTTGGACCTGTTCTGCTGAGGTTGCCGCGTCGCGCTGGCTCTCCGCTTCTTAGCAATCGATTGGCGACGCTCTGCGTCCTTCTTTCTGATATCCTGTTCTTTATCCTGAGCCTGTTTTCTCCTCTTGTCTTCTTTCCCCCTTTCCCTCCACATCCTCATTTGACTATTGACCGCTTCCATCTCCGCCAACACCTCTTGCTTCCAAAGCTTTCCTAGGAATTCGCCCTTTTCTTTCTCTTTCTTGAGGCGCCTCCGATAACGAAGCTTCCGGAAGCACGCCTCTTCGCACACCGTCATGGCAGCTTTCATCGACTCGATTTGGTCCTGCATTTTCTCTTTCTTGAAGTCTCCTTCTTTCTTGTCGACTTTTCGCAGGATGACCGGAACCGTGCAGCCGAAAATGATGCAGACAAGGTCACCTTTCCAAACATGTTGGCTGGCCAGACCGAGGACATTGAGAGGGTCTTCCGTCTTGATCAAGCAACGGTTCCATATGACGGCCTGCACTCGCCGACAGAACTCGGCAATGATAGAGTTTCTCTCACTGTTGATGAGGGCGCCAGTATCTACCGAGCCGCCACGGAGACCACCTTTCCTGACTGATTCCCTACAGGCTGTGGCGTAGTAGTACGGGGGATTGCGATCATCTTTACCTCTATCGGCCACAAGTGTCCTCCAGAATTCCACAGGTGGGTCTGTCTGGCCGTCGAGAGCGTCGTCCCAGCCGGCGACCTTGGTCCACGTTTCTGGGATGGCGCCCAACCTTGCGGGCTCCGCCACGGTATCGATCTTGGTCAGGATGAAACCCTCGGTCAAAAGACTGCAGTGGTCTGACATGGGCCGCTTACGGAACCGCAGACGACGATCCGAGTCGAAATCGACTTTCGTGTTCTGAGCAGCGCTGTAGTTCTTGTGGCCGTCTTGAGGCAGGCCTACCAGGGGGTCGGCGTTCATTCTTCCTATTCTTCCCAATTTGTGCATCCCGGGATGACGGTAAAGTGCAAAAGATGCCCCAGAGATGCGGGATATCCAAGAAGGAAGGGAAATATCCTTGTCCTGCTCATTTTGATTCTCATCTTCGTGCCCTTCCCCTTCCTCGTCAGATTTATTCTGTTCGCTGTCGTCGGGGTCCTCCTGTTCTCCCCATTCTTCTGCCTTTTTTGGAGGCTCTCTTTTCCTTGGAAGAAAGGGCTTGACATCCCTCTCGAAAGACAGCACACGCTCCCTGAAGTTGTTCTCCCAGTCTTCCTCGCAATCCTTCCAGTAATCGGTCATGCTTCTCGTGTCCGGCTCTCGTAACATTGGTGCTCCGATACGTTGTTCAGGGTCTTCCGTTTGGCAGTTTATGTCAATGCGGTGGTACTTTGCAAAGACACGAAATGCCTGGCGACGAGACCTGCCAACTGGCCATAGTTTCTCACGACCGTGAGGACCCTCAGGAAGAAACTTGTACAACGTCGGCTTCCGATGTACCACACCGCCGGCCGTGACCTCCGGTTCAGGTGCCCAGGGGCGACAGAGAATGTCCAAAGCCCTCGTCGGATCCAACCTTCCACTGATTTGTATGCAAAATGAAATGAAATCCTTGCAAACATCACTGTACGCCCGACTGTAATCGACTCTGAAAGGCTTGCGTTCCAGAAAGCTCGACACGGTAGACATTATGATTGACTCCTCGGATCCTTCCTGGGACTTGGTGTGTATCTCCGCGAAAGGCGCCGTATCCCGAGAGATTGCGAGCAAGGAGTACACGGCATCTCGAGGCTGTGTAGCCTGAAATACGGACAGACTGGATACCAGGTACTCGAGGCTCAGTAGCGGCCGTTGCGGAACCAAGGCCGACGGCCGAGACGGGTACTCCAGTCTCCGTGTGTCGCTCCTCTTCAGACCCTTGCGTGAGAGCTTGCGAGCTCGAGCTTGGTTCGTGGTATCAATGTCTTCCTCAAGGTCGGTGGCTTGGTTTCCATTCCTTCGAAACACCTTCCCGGTGGCCTGCACAAGGACACTAGCCCCCAGCTCCGAGACATGCTCGAACCACTGCGGAACGTGGCCGAACTTCTCGTCTTTCCGCATCACCTCTGACAGTCTGTGGGTCGCCGTTTCGACCTCGACGAACAGCTCCACTGCGACTGCGAAATTCGTCCACGGGATTTTGTCGTTGCCGCAATAGATCGTGGCGGACCTGGCGAGCGCAATCTCCTGCACCACCCATCGTCTGGAGAACCAAGGGCGCTGCATCAAGAGCAACAAGGACTGCCATTTTGAGGCATTCTCTTTCTTCTCCGATATCGTATCAAAGTTCTCGAGCCTCATGATCTCGTGTATGAATCCGATCGCCGCGGTTGAGTCGTCAGTGTCTTCTCCCAACCAGATGCAGGCCTGTTTGGCACCGCTGTATATGAGCGACATCATCTGGACCTGATGGTTCCGCTCTTCATGATTCTCTTGGTTGATACACAGGGCGTCTATCCACAAGATTCTCTCCTCGTGAGGGTGCCTGAGGTACTTGAGCGCCAAGGTGAGGTCCCTCGTGACGGCAAGGCGGTAGTATCTGCCGCCCTCCTGAATTCTAATAGCGCGGTCCTTGACCTCCTGTCCCCAGCACCATGAAAGTGCCTCATATTCAACCACATCGTCATTGACATCTCGAGCCTGCACATCGTTGAGGTGGTTCGCAGTCGCCCAGCTGGATTGGCGCCGCTCACGCCTGGCACTTCTCTCAGCCCTGCTTAAGACCCGCCTGACGATATTCTGATCCTCCTTGTCATATTCAACTTCAAACAACTCGCAGGTGATCTCGGGGTTCATTAACCCTCCACCGTGGAGTCGTAGTAGCCGGAGGCGTCTGCGCATAGATCGAAGCGGCTTGTACTTGTAGGGCGGCATACGCTTCAGCTCACTATCATTGTACATTGAGACTTGTGAGCGTTGCTGGCGGGAGGCTACAACACTGCTCACGGGCTCGTAAATGACATTGTCGAGTATGATCCGCCGTCGGGAGTCCCCAGGCTCGTTGGCACCGTCCGCAGCCATGGCTGTATTTTGATATCCAAAGACGCTTGAAGGAACTTTTGACAGAGTCCGACAAGCCGAGGTGTACAATCTGTCTCAATGAGCCAAATGCTGGCATTGCATGGGATGTTGTGGACGAGGTATGAAAGAACTTGGTGCCGTCATCGTGGCTTGCATCCGACGCAAGGCACGCACGAACGGAAATAAAGTACGGCAAGGCAAGCATATTGCAGCTCCGATGAGGCTCTGCGATGACGAAAATCACAGGCAGCCCCCACACCCCTTTCTGAACCCGATGTAGACGCGCTTGGGGATCTTCGCCATAGCGTGATGCGGCTGGGGTCGGCTGAAGTCAATACCTTGCGGGTTATAGCCAATGAACGTTTTTCAGGGCTACATGGCCTATTTCACTCTCCAATAGTGGGTTGCGCGTCAATTCTGATGGTGTCGCCAATAGGACCGCTCTGCAAGCCTCATCACACCGACTGCGGGTGTGGTCCTACAAAATGGGCCGCGACCCATTGGGAAGCTGAACGGTCCGAGATGTGTCGGACACACCATTTCCTTTCCTGGCCGGTTGGTGTATGTCAGAGATTCCTGATGACGCAGGCAGCTGAGGGTACTCGAGTGTATATGTTACATCTGTCATTCAGCCGCGATGGCTTCGAACTCCAGATTCGCTTACACAGACGACCTCGGAAGATAGCATAGATCCACATTGATATTGACTTAGATGTTGCGAGAGACCTCTGTACGCACGCGCCCAAAAATCGGAGGACCATATTTTGCAAGAGCTTCCACTCGATTCGGGATAACATCGAGGGAGCATCTTCATTACTGGTGCCTCTCTTATGTTTGTTACCTCCCCAATTACTTCACATTACCTAGAAGTATACCAATTGTGCAAAGTAAAAGAGAAACAGGGGGTATCATGTATTCCAGTCCCTCCAAATATCCAAGGTCGCTCGCTAAACTCCACACTCCATGCCATGCCATGTCCAATCAATTGATCAAGTCGACACCTTCCCGTTCTCCACAGGAGCCTGCGAAGCAGGCTCCTCGTCGCCCTCCTCGATACGTTCAGAAGTGCCCGGCCTCGTGCGCCTCTCAGAGCTCGCATTATCCGTCGACCTCCTCCCACCACCACCACCAGCAGAGGCAGGGTCCAGCGACTGCCCCCGGTCCGCTGACTTCCTCCCACCAGCACTACCACCACCACCGTGAGGAGACCCCCGCCTGTCAACAGACTGCCTCCCAGAGATATCCGCAGACCTTCTCAGGTCCTCAGACCGTCGGAACTCCTTCATGCCGGTCTGCACCTTGCCGCCGCGCTTGACCTCCTCGAGCGTCCTCTCCGCCATGGCGACGCTCTCTAGCGCCTCGGGCACGCCCTGCCCTCGCGTGCGCGTCTCGCTGAACTGCGCTTTGAGCCCGCCCTTGGCCTTCTCCTTGCCCTCGACCGTGGCCCACAGCGCCTGGAACACCTCCCAGCCGCGCACGACCTCCTTGGCGCGCGCGTCGCGTTCCTCCTCGCTCAGCTGCGCCGCCTCCTTCTGCCCCTGCATGATGCGCGCGCGCCGGACGTGCTTGGTCGGCTGCCGCCGCCGCTCGACCTGCTTCTTGATGCCCTTGAGCGTGTACCCGAAGGGCCCCACCAGCGCGGAGATGTTCTTGAGACCGAAGCCTGTCACGCCCATCCCCACGCCCTTGGCGAAGCCCTCGACGCCGCCGCCGTGCCGCGCGCCCCGGTAGGGTAGACGCACGACGCCTGTCCATGCGTCGTAGATGCCGAAGAGGAACTCGGACCGCGCGGCACGCAGGCCGGACCTGATCCCTGTGACTCGGGTGGGCCGCCGGACGGTGTCATCGCCGTAGAGCCTGGGCGCGTTGTGAAAGCCTTGCGCGAGGGCCACAGAGAGGTCGACGGGCGCCTTGGCTATTGCCTTGGTGGACTTGCCGACGCCTTCGGCGACCTGGTCAACGTAGTTTTCGTCTGCTGTTCCTGCGGTCGTGGCCGTGTGGATTGACTCCATGTCGCGATCATCTCCCTCATCTTGATCTTGTTGACCGTCTTCTTTCTTGGCTGGTTCCTCATTCTTATTGGTCTTATTTCTGGAAGTCAACTTGCCCAGACCTCCCTTTGCGCCACCCTCATGAGTTGTCTTAGTAGTCCCGTTCTCTTGGTCCTTCTCTTTTTTCTTGTCTTTTAATTCAGCCTTTCTTCTACGCCTCTCCTTTCGCTCTCGCCGTTTATTCGAGGTCTTAGCAAGTCGACCGGGGACGCTTGCCACGCCACCAACCGCGTCTCCGAAGGTTCCAGCGATGGAGCCGATCACGCCGGTGACAGGCTCACCGGGCCCTTCAAAGTCGTTGTATTCGCAATGTCTCAGGAGCCTCAGCTTGCGCCAGTTGATGTATCCCTTCTCCACGAGTATATCTGCTGCCAAAGCACTCAGCCTGAGGCTGGTGTTCCTCATCCACCACACAGCAACCTTGTCCTCGAGGATAGAGCACCTCATGCTGTGTTTCCCATCGAGTTGCAAGTGCTTGTGGAAGAATGAGCACGCGTTCTCTGCGCCATCACCTTCTCTTGCGATATCGCGGGCCATCTCCTTGGCCTTCTCTTGCGCTTCGTCAGTGAGACAATACTTGATACCTTCTGCTAGCTTTTCAGCATTGAGATGCTTGTAGGGTACAGGCTCAGGGCCCGCTTTTGCCCTTCCAATCATGGGACCCCAGAAGTGTTGGTCTCCAAAAAATGGCACGACCATGGTCGGCTTTCCACATTTCAGGGCCATGGCGGTTGTGCCTGCACCGCCGTGGATCACGCAGGCCTTGACCTTGGGAAAGAGCCAGTCGTGAGGTGTGTTCTCGAGCATAAAGATGTTGTCCGGTACGTTCTCGCCGCCCAAGCCACCCCACCCCTTAGAGACGAGCGCTCTCACACCTGCGAGCCGTACCGCCTCAAACACCATCTCTGTGAACCTGTCGGCGTCGTCGACAACGATAGACCCGAAGCCTATGTAGACGGGCTGATCGCCGGAGTTGAGAAATTTGTCGAGGGGATCCGGAGGGGTGAAGGAAGAAGCAAGGTCCAGGAAGACGAAACCCGAGATATCGATTTCGGGGGCCCAGTCCGCGGGTTTCGGAACCAGAGATGGACTCCATAGGTAAGCAATGGGCACGTTCATCCGGTACAGGGCACCTGGGGCCCAGAGTGTTGAAACGGGATCTAAGCACAGCGTCTTAACACGAAAGTCGTTGACGAGATCTCCCAGTCCTTGCCACACCATCATCTCGACAAGCGGGTAGGACATGAAATTCGAGTAGCCAGGATCGACGTTGCTCTTCTTGATGGTGGCAAGAGGGTGTGGGAAAGACTTTGTCGGCGTGTATGGAAAGGTGAATGCCATCAGTAAGGGTATGCCTAGTGCCTCTGCACAGTGCACGTGTGCGAAGCTCGGGGGGTTGGCGATGATCAGATCGGCAACAAAAGGATCCTTCTCTCCCATCATGCGAGCATTTCTGACGTCCTTTTCGTCGTCCGTGGCATTGATACAGGCCCTCCAGAAACCCTCAAACATTTCGGCCATGGCTTGTCGCCTCCGTCCAATATCACCTGCTCTCACGGTCTCCAGTGTAGGAATCATGCCTGGATTCTTCACCATGAAAGCCATCAACTCAGCCGGATCTCCTCCGACAGAGAAGAACTCGAGCCCCGTGTCCTTCTCCACGAAGTCACGAAAAGCCGGGTGCGTAGCGATTCTGACCCTGTGGCCGTATTGCTCCTTCAAAACCTTGCCAATCTTCAGAAATGGTTGCGCATCCCCGCGGCTCCCGATCACCATTATAACGATATTGAGTTTTGGGCATTGAATACTCTCGGGAGTGACGATTGTCTCGGAGGATCTTCTCGCGGCAGTTGGTCGTTCGCCTTCTTGCTCGTTCTCGTCAACCTCCTTCATGGGCACCACCTTCCCGACGGTGGCGCCGAGGGCCTTCGCAAGATAGCCCTTATCGCTCGTGTCTTTGATCGAGATGGCCAGTCGCCCGTCACGCTTGGATACCTTGCCCTTAGTCCTATAGTTCTCGTTTCCGACTTTGAAGCGCCGAAACTGGTTAGTCTGTTCGGATCGGGAGGGTTGCGGCTTTTTGCCGGCTGCGGTCGCTTGATCGGTTCGTTCGACACCGGCCCCGAGGTCCTCATCGTCGGTGGAGGAGTCGCTGCTCGAGGAATCATCTTGGAAGTTGGAGCTGGTATTCCAGAGGGCTTCTTGCAGTTGCGAGACGTTGGTACCAGCTCTCTTGATGGCCGGTGGCAGCGCTGATGTTCGTCGGGTGGTTCTTGGTGGAGCAGCAGTTGCAGACCTCTGGCCCGGCTGGGGCCTTGCGGCTGCTTGTAGACCATCAATGTCTGACCCTAGGGGTTCTGATACTGCTTTTCTGATGCCTCCTGGCGGTGGCGGCTGGGACTCGGCCGAGGGAGGGTTGGCGCCGGTGGGCGATTGGGGCTGCTGAGGGACGAAGCCAGGGTAAGCCACACGTCCTTTGTCGTCTCGTAGTACTGAGATTGGCTGGCCGGCTTGTGCATTGGTTGTCTCGAGCTTCAGTTCCTGGTCCTCAGCCGGCACAGCTGGTGGGCTCAGCTTGGGCATCATCCTGCGTGTCGGTTCTCGCGTGCTCGGGGCGGTGCCGCGAATTGGGGGATGATGCGACGTTCCGTGACCTGAATATTACAGATTGATGATACAGGTATTCGCAGGTGGAGCCCCAGAGTTAAGAGGATGGAAGTGATGGATTGGAATTATGGGAACCTGAAGCAGGGAACGTCAACAACGGCAGGCGAAAAAAGAAATTATGATGTCTTTAGGTGGCTAGAGCGACCAGCTAACCTGAATACTGGATACACACACACACTGACGCCGTGACAGGCGAATTGCCGTGTCATCCCATTCACCAAGACTGTTAGCCATTACCTGCCGTGCGCTAAGGGCAGCTGGCAATTAATGACAACCATGAATTGTCGATCTGGGCAGACGAGGTGACTGGTTGTGAGCTTGCTGGCCCTGGCGGTTGGACAGGCGACGGGGGCGTTGTGCCGTCTGAACCGTCTGATGTCCCCCGATGTGATGACATCACGCCCAGAGTTTCTTGGGTGGGCTAGATCTTGATCCGTGCGTAGCTCGAATGGCCTGTCCTTGCTGCTGCCCCACGGTTCCTGGTGGCTGCTTCCGAGCCGCTGCACTTGTCAGGATCGGCCCCTGTTGCCACTCCAAACCCTCAGATGCGGAGCGAAAGGCCCGGTCCATGAGCTAGTCTCATCTCACACGCGCGTCCTCAATCAGCCACCGTGCCATGTTGACGATTTGATAATAGCCGCTTGATGGCAGCACTATATCATCACAAAAGGGGCTATGCGACTACATGAAGTTAGTCCTTCCTACTCTGGCTTCTGAAAGAGGCAATTGATCACTTGGCAGATCCTCTTTGAAGACGATCTGACTATTAAGTTCTCCTGACTGGTCATTCGCGTAAACACAGCACGTGAGATTCCTCCCAGGTCGAGGTCAACCACCAATTCTTGTTTCACTGTCATTACATGGATGTATCACAGATTTGGTCTTGCACACATGAGGAAAACTTCTTAACTGGGCCCTTGCTTGCAAATTGTTGAACTGAACTTCACTAATAACCGCCACAAGATCACTTGCCTCAACTCTCTATATAAAGAAGCAGATGGCTTTGGCCACACTGTATTTGTTTAATTGTTTGGCCAACTTTTAGTCTTTTTTTTATTATTATATTTAACTACCTACTATCTACTCAGCCTCTAAACTACTCTTCCTAGAGCTTATATAAAAGGTTAATAATAATATAGTATATATTATTATTATTACCCTTTTATAATAACTCTAGAATCTCTTATAACTTCCCCTTCCTTTTTATTTTTAATACTTTTTTAATATTTTTAACTTAAGATTTTTATCTTATAATAAAAAAGAATACCTAAAAAAGAATAATATAATTTTTTTCTTTTTTATTTTTCTTCTTAAATATATTATTATTATTAAAAAAGTAATAAATATAGCCTTTTCTCTCCTTTAAGAGGTAATTTTTTACCTTTTAAAAATCTTTAAGATAAAATCCTTAAGGTAATTTAAACTATTTATAATATTAAAAGGTATATAGTTAAATATAAGTTATAATACTTATAGGCTTATTATAATAAGGGCTTCCTTAGGAGCTTTTATATATATAAGGATGTAAAATAAAAAAGTTGCTTTATTTTAAGCTGTAGAGTTGAGACGGGCACTACGTCTGCATGGCTCAGAAGGCACAATGTGACTGGAGAAATTTGTTAATTCTGATTAAGGTTTGCCTAACTAAAAGAAAGATTGCGCTCCTTCGGAGCTGCCTGCAAGGAGGCCTTTTGAATGGGGCGAGGGGCAGCTGTAGCTTATTGATAAGGGCTGCCTGCCCCCAGCTACGTGCAGGCCCCCACGCCCGTAACAAGAGTCTTTTTATATAAGGCTTTATATAAGTTTAAATTGCTCATCATATAACTAATTGCCCAAGCTAGCAATATACTACTTATATTAATAGTCTACTATTAGCCTTAACTAGCTTTTGTGAATGGGTGTAGTGATTGCCCCAGTAAATGCCAGCAGTCACTGGGGGTCAGGGACCCACACCCTTCAGGCATAAAACCCCTTACCTACAATTTCTGTAAGACCTCTCCCTTAGATAGAAGGTAGCGCCGTCTTACTTTAAATTGACGTATTGAGGACAGCTGCCTTGTCTCTGTATCCCTCTCGTGACAGCTTTATTTATATAGCTTATAAGGCTATTTATTATTTTCCCTAAAATCTACTGTTATTAGCATCATATACTTATTTAATGCTGGGTCTTTAAGCGTTTACTACTATATAAAGGGACTGCTTACGGCTTTAAAAGAGCATATATACGGATTAAGAACGAAACCACCATAAAGAAGCAGATATCAAGATTCTAGCCACTCTCAGAGACACCAAGATGTCTTGGGCGGCGTCTTCTCATCTACAAAACCCACTGCGACGAAGCGCCCGCCCAGGCAGATATCAAGTGCGCGTGGACTCTTGTGCGCGTGTTAATTAAGTATCATGCCACTGTCTAAACATGGTGTCAGTTTTGGACGCCGAAGCATCGACAGCAACTCGAAGCCCAAAAACTACTATTGTTGGAATCCTGGAAGTCACCATATGAGAGTCAAACCACACTCGGGGGTGTGGGTGCATTTATGTTCCTCTGCCGCTCAACGTGGTATGAGCCCGGAGCCGTCATTCTCTGGATCTCGTGTACCCGTCTCCAGAGACATCCAATCCCAGGTAGTGTCATTTCATTAAGTGATCGCTTAGAGCAGAGGAAAATATATTAGGGGGAGAGCCAGAGCAAGCTTTGAGGCCCGGGGTGACGGGATTGCCTTCCTGGTCTGCATTGTTTTGCTCGACACTGGCACGTATTGGCGAGCTATAGGGAGTGCTGGTATCCGGGAAGCCTCCATATGAAGGCCAAACCACACTCGGAGGTGTCGGTGCATCCTTTTTCCTCTGTAGTGCAACAGGTTATGAGCCCGCCTGTCAACAGAGAGACGCGGGGGCGGAGGGCGCTCTCCTGTGCCCACTGCTACTCTGCATGGCCGGAAAGTCTATCCAATGATTGAATACATCCGGATTCAGCTACGTGTCTATCCCGCCCCCGAGAGTGTTGGAGATCTGATCCTCCTCTTCTTGCCACCGTAGGCAAACCTCTTCATGCGCTCCCGAATTTGTTTCCGGATATCTTTGCGTTCCATTCGAGCCCATCACGAAGCTGCCATGTGCGAAATCTCGGGGCCGTAGCCGGCGGCTCACGAGGTTCCAGCGACCATCCAAGACATGATGAGGCAAATCGAAATAATGGACCCCGTCCTGTCCGATCACGAAACGACCTTTTGCAATCAGCCCCCACCAAGACAATTGCCGACTCACTATGCAACACCCGCGATGCTGAGCGCTGCCTACTGCCGCGAGGCTCTGAATGACCTGCGACGCCTGGTGGAGGACTTGGATAGTGCCGTCGAATCGGAGAAGAGGAATCGGCGGACATTCGCCAGGATAAGAGTTGTCGTGCTCAAAAAGGACACAATCAAGGGATTCCAGGACAGGCTGGAAAGGGCAATAAGGCTTTTACAGTCGACTCAGGTCAGCTACTTGGTGTGAGTACCAGTTTCCTCTGTATAGTGACCCGCCCAGTGCTGATGAGCATCCAGTGCCAATACCACAATCATGAGGACCATGGTCACAGACATGTGGACCGCAGTAACAGACATGCAGGCGCAACAACTACTCATGCAGCAGCAGCTAAACAACAGCAATACTTCCAGCTCGACAAGGATACCGCCGTTTCCAATCGTTACTCAACAAGCCGGGCTGTCTCAGGAGCACAAAATACGAAGAAGAGCCAAGAGTCAAGGACACAGCGTCTCCCTCCCTTGGTCAGGACCCTCTATCTTCGGCGCTATCGTAGTCAGAAGGTCTGAGGCAGACTCCGGCGGCGAAGAGAGTGAGTTATTTCGAGCTGGGAATATACGCAAGCAGCTAACTTGACTTCGAGAAGTTGCGTATGCCGTCCGCATTCAACTGCCGAAGTGGCTCTGTCAGAGAGTCTGGGATATCAATATAAATCTGGCATGCTCAGGCTGGCAGGTATCCCTTTCCACCTGGAATATTGTTCCCAAAGACTCGCCCGGCATGCTTTGCGTCGCAAACGGTGACCTCGACGGGCTTCTTGATTTATTCAATCGGGGACTGGCTTCTCCTCGGGACTGCAATGTCCATGGGCAGACTATATTCAAGGTATTTCCAATAGAATTGTTCTCTAGGATCGGAGTTACAGTTGACAAAATCAAGGTGGCCTGTAGACTTGCGCAAACTCGCATTGTCAATCATTTCATGAACATGAACTTGCATATATGGGACACGACACCGATCGACATCTGGACTGCTGACGAAATTTGTGGAGGGACAATGCCTATTGACATCGTACGGAAAGTATTATCCAGGGCCTCTGTCCATTCCCTGGCCAATGCAGCTGAAAGCTTTCAACCCTACAATCAAGGATCATGGAACCTCCGCCGACATAGCAACGTATTTTGTCTTTCATGGACATCACAGAGGCAGGAACTACTCGATTCCTACGTGCGCACCTATTTTTCCTCCTGGAACAAATTTCCGCCAAGACGGAAACAGGATGTGATGATGTCTACTCTGCCGTTTGCGAGCTGGACTGCTAATAATCTCCGGCTTTTCATCTGCCCCGACGGCCCTATCCGGCCGATGGAAGCAAAGGCATGGAACGATGACGGAGTCTCGCTTTTGCATGTGATAATTCCCTACTATCTCATGGAGTTCTATGAAGATCATGCTGGGGATTTCAAAATACTGCTCGAGGAGGCCATTGAAGCCACTGATGATGTGCATTATATGCACAGATTCAAACCAAGATCTCACATTTCCGGCATTGGGGAGAGTTGTAGTGCCTTCCAAGTAGCACTAATGTCGTTACTACACTACAGCCTTGATCCCGGAAGAAAGATTACGCGCGGTAGTTTGGAGCGATTGACGATGGCTCTCCAATCTCTCATGTCAGTTTTTGCCAGTTGTGGTCATGATCTGTTGGTCTTCGGACGACAGGAGGCTGACATATGGGCTAAAGAGTGCGATACTCGTAGAGTTGTAGGCGATGCGTTGTATCTAGGGTTCAAATATCGTGGGGCTCGCGAAGTCAGGGCTATTCATTATGGCGCAGAGCCAAAGAACTGGTATTTCGAGTTGGATTTCCATTATGAAGATTACGCTGGGGCCTTCTGGAATCTGATTGAGAATCCACATCTGTTCATGGTGCCGGGTACATGGGTCGATGAGGAATGGGACTCGGACTGAGCATGCTTTAGGGAGAAAAGGATAGGAAGAAAAGGATAGGGAGAGTAGGATAAGGAGAGTAGGAGGGTGAAAGGGTAGGAGGGTTAAAGAGTAGGAGGGTAATAATCGGAGGGTAAGGGTAGGAGGGTAAGAGAGTATTATAAGAAGAATAGGATAAGGAGAGTAGGATAGGGTATAGGTATTATGGGAATAGGTGACAGTATAGGTATTGGGAGCAATAAGGTGAGTTTTTACCTTAATTTGTTTATACTTCTAATACACTGGTGTACCCTCGTTTTTTACAGGTGTGAATATCTAATTTCTTATATATACCTATGCAACTTGATTCTTAACAGATCAATAAAGACTCCATGTTAAAAACGATCCCTTGAGTGTTTCGAATACCTCTCTCCGAAGGACTACTACAGAGCTCGATCATGATTTGTGATTACTACTAGGCGGATATAGCTGGCATCTTGCCCGTATGAGTGTTTAAGGGACCCCTTCCAACCTATCAGAACCTGCAGGACGATCTCCGACCACGATATTGGCGCCCGTGAGGCCAGATCTCACTGCATTATCGTTTCTTAGGCCTCCTTGCATGATAGTACTTTATCTACTATCGTTGAACACACACACTAATCTCCAGTTGCAAGTCTAGAAACAGATGAGTGGTTAGCATCATACGGCTGATCGTCCTACGAGAAGCAGGAAACGGCAACCAGTCCGCATGGTTTGAGAGGATGAAGTACGACTCAACGTATCCAAGGACATGACTACAGCCATCCTCTTATGTGACTTTGGGAATGAGATGACGCTCGCAGTTCAAGACTCGAATCATATTTCCTAGCCATTACATCAACGATGCTGATGAGACATACAGGGCGAGACTTGCAAGGTGAGACCTCTGGAACGGGCCTTGCCAAGGTGAGACCAGTTTTACTTCTCCGTGCCTCTTTCCAGCCAACAGCGGCATTCTGCATTTAGATCTTCATAAAGATTGACATCATTCCATTGAACTACAGTCACGCTTTCATGCATTGGGTTGTCCATTTTACGGACTAGCATCATCGGCTGGGCCGTTGCGAACCAGGCCTGTAATCGCGCTCATCAGTTAAACACCTTTAATATTTTATTCTTCGTCATTTCTTTGATCTCCCTGCGTGAGGCACTCTGTATTCTGCCCTCTGCCCACTTCGCATGACACCTACATGAAGAAAGTATGGAAAATAGCTTGCGACCCCTGGTTGTCCGATCGATTGCGTCCTTGGCGATCCTCGGCATACTTCCGACGGTGTTTCTTTCTCTGAGGATATATGCTCGAATTTCCTCATCCCAATCCTGTGGACTATGGATGGATGATTATTGTCTAATTATCTCCTGGGTAAGATTCTGGCACAGTATTCTTTCGTGCTCGACGCTTCTGTAGACCCTGTTGATACAAGATACAGATCGTCTTTGCTGCGCAACTATGCCTCCGGATCGCGGTTATTCGTGCAGCTACGGTTCCCGAGATACTGCTGGTTCACAAATATAGCACATTAAGCATTATAGCTGGGGTGCTGTCAAATATAGCTTGGTCGCTGAGCAAGACGTCTTTCTCGCTCACCCTCCTGCGTTTGATGACTTGCAAGCTCCGCGCTATGGTGTGGTTTATTATCGTTTCAATGAATGTCTTGATCATCATTTGGATACCGATGTTCGTCAACCCCTGCGATAAGAGCCCAGGCAAATCTGAGTGCTGGCCCCACCAAGTCACAATCAATATCGGTCTCTTCATTGGTGGTATGGACAACTTTCCCATGTCTTTTCAACAATTCCGTCCTAGGAAGCCGACGTTATTAACTTCTAATGATAGCATATTCAGCTTTCATAGACCTCTTTCTGTCGATGTTGCCATGGAAAGTCATATGGCCCCTTAATCTCAGCACAAGAGAGAGAGTGGGCATATGTGTCGCCATGAGTATGGGTCTTTTGTAAGTTGTCTGGTCACATATGTGATAACCACAGGGACCCTCTTCGTTTGTCTCGGTTGACGTCGATCTGTTTAGTGCGTCAGCTACAGGCATAGCTAAATGCTACTATCTCTTTGTATTCAATCCGTTGAAGATATGTAAGTGCTAGCATGTGATTACACTTGTTCAAATGATAAGTTTCGGCCAGTTGAGGTTGTTAGATACATCTTTTTATTCTGATTCGTGTTCTACAGATACGCTTGCAAGCATCTACATTTGGGAGAGCGCCGAAATATCCGCAACAATCATGGCTGCATCTATTCCAATGCTACGGAAGTTGGCTCTCTGCGTAACAACACGAAGCGAGTCACGCGAGAATGATGGAAACGCCGTGTTGTCGAACTTTCGACGTCAGTTACGGATATTTGGTCTCGCAAGCGAACGAATGAAAGGATCGACGAATTCGTCTCGCCCATCGCGAACGCTCTCTGGTGCAGAACCCGGATGATTAATTGCAGGATAAAAATATCCAGAGGAGTTGGAGCACGCGAAATCTGGCGCATTGTCACACTGTGCACGGCTGGTGATGTGCTTTGCGCGGACAAGCATGTTTGAACAATGGCCTCAAGCACTATAAAAGTTTATGATTCAAGTCTTTGGAGGTAAGCTCTCGAAAATGGCAGGCGACGGTATTAGCTACAAAACCATGTTTTGTGAACACAACCAGGAATCAAGATGGATGCAGAGCCTCGCGGGCGGATGGCCGAGTTGACCATCGTAGGACGGATTGGGCTCTTGTGGCCGAGGCACAATATAAAGTGAGGAGAGAGGAGCACTGCATACGTCGGAGCCAGAAAAGTCAAAATTGATTTATAGCTATGCAGTTATGGGGTCTTTGTGACATTTCAGGGGGCAAGTCGGCGCACTTGTCTGGGCTTGTTATAAAAAATGAACATGACATCGAGCGGCAAGGGGCACAGTCCCAATCAGGCGACCACAGATGGTCTCGTTCAATGTCTTCGATGTGGGATCGGAAGGCCAGCAAATATCACCAGGATATCAATGGCAAGAGGACGGGGTTGCGGTCTGAACTGCCCAGGTGGATGTGCCCATTGGGGAGAGTCGATGTCAGCTCGAGATTGCACGACAGCGGCTGTCGCAACGGCTGCAGAAAGACCAACCAGGCGACCTTAGATAGCTCACGAAAAGCATGCTACCGAGATCGAGGGCATGCTATGTTTATCACCACATTCTATTCAACACCGTCTTGAAGTCTGCCAAGTTGATCGTCGACAGTGAGGAACACAGCGGCACAGATTGGAATCTGCGCCCCTCGGCGAAATCACCGATGTGACTCGGCAGCGAGGTGTTGGTTCGTGTTGGTTCACAAACTGAACCAACAGCCAACAAGTGGACCAATAGACTTGTGGACTGCGGCATCCTCATGTGCACCACTAGCAGCCACCGTTGGGCCCCTACCCGCTAGATTACTGCATCGATACTCCTTACTGTGTGCAATCGCATGGGAATTGGAAAGTAACCTGTATCTGTCCCTGTCCCTGTCCCTGCGCGGCAGCTACATAATCCTCCTTCTAGACGCCTATTGTAACAGTCCGTCGTTTTCTATGCTTCGTGTTGGCACTGTCTCCCGTGACAATTAGTGCCAACAAGCACCGCTCCACCCTCCTCTGAACATCATGTTGAGTCGAGCATCAGCTCGCCTTCGTGTCTTCATCATTCTTGCCCGCATCAATTCTTGCAGATAATCATACCTTATCATGGCCTCCTTCTCACCCGACTACATCATCGTCGGAGGTGGAACCTCTGGCCTTGTCGTAGCTAACCGTTTGTCCGAGGACTCCGGGGTTCAAGTCCTCGTACTCGAGGCCGGCGATGACCTCACTGCCGACCCCCGGGTCAATGTGCCCGCTTTCTGGACGACTCTCATAGGATCGGATGCCACTGCCTGGCAGGTAAGTCTGTCCTAGCGTACTACAGCCTCTGAACTGGCTACAGACAGATGGCGTCCTTATTGATTCCCTTTGTCAAATTAACTCATGCTTTAAAGCTTAGAAGGCTGACTTTGAGGACCGCAGTATCAAACCGTGCCCCAGCAGGGCTTAGGTGGCCGGTCAATCCGGGAGCCTCAGGGCAAGGCCCTCGGTGGCTCGTCAGCCATCAACGGGCAGGCCTTCGTTGCCCCGGCTCAAGCCGAGATCGACGGCTGGGCCAAGTTGGGCAATCCAGGGTGGGACTGGGCTGGCCTGGCCCCATCGTACAAGAAGGCATACACTCTTGTGCTGCCGGCGGATCAGGCCACGCTCGAGCATCTTGGTATCGACTGGATCAATGATGATTACCGTGGTACTTCGGGCCCCATCAAGGTGTCTTTCCCTGGCGTCCCACAGAATTCACTGTGCAAGGCCTGGATCGATGCGTTCCGCGGCTTGAACAAAGCCACAAATGGAGGTATGTGAACATCAAATGGCCAACAGACATCATTGTTGGGGAATTCAAGCTCACTAATCTTTCTCGTCTTCGTTACACAGATCCTTTCTCAGGAAACTCGATTGGCGGCTACAGCAACCTGGCCACTGTCGATCCAGAGACCAAGACGCGGAGCTATGCCGGCTCAGCGCATGGTGTGCCTGCTCGCCAGCGCCCGAACGTAAAGATCATTACTGGGGCCAAGACCAGAAGGTCTTGTTCACGGAGACAGGTGCGGGTGCCGTCACGGCTACGGGTGTCCAGGCCCTTGTTGATGGCAAGGTCGAAACTTTCACTCCCAAGAAGGAGGTTATTCTCGCAGCTGGTGCTTTCAATACACCCAAGGTGCGTGTTATTCATGCTGTAGTCTACCTGACCTGGCGCATTTATCGATGTCTCAACGTTGCTTCAAGTCGCTATGATTAGGTACAACGAAAACATTCATCTTACTGACAAGGAACTACAGCTTCTGGAGCTCTCTGGCATTGGCGGCAAGCAGATACTGGAACAGCACGGCATCCCAGTCGTCGTTGATCTCCCAGCTGTAGGAGAGAACCTCCAAGACCACCTGATGACAGGCATGAGCTACGAGGTGGTTGACAAAGTCATCACCGGCGATCCACTGATGCGCCAGGAGTTTGAAGCCCTCGCCCAGGCGCAGAAGCTCTACGCGGAGCACAAAGCCGGCCCCTTCACCATCGGTGGCATGCAGTCACACGCATACATGCCCACTCCGGAGGCAGCAGGTCTGCTCGACAGCCTCCCACCACCGCAGCGTCCCCAAGACGCAGAGCAGCACGAGGTGGTCCGCTCGATCCTCTCGAGCCCGGAGGGCAGCTCAGCGGGCTGGTTCATGTTTCTGGCGCAGACGAACCTGCACGAGGGCGGCAAGAGCTTCGTGGGCACGCAGCTGCTGCCCGGAAACTTCGCGAGCCTGGGCTGCGCGCAGTCGCACCCCTTCTCGCGCGGCTCGACGCACATCTCGTCCGCGGACCCGGACGCCCCGCCTGCCATCGACCCGCGGTACCTCTCGCACCCGGTGGATCTGGAGATCCTCGCGCGGCATGTGCAGGCGCTCGAGACGCAGCTACGGCCCTCGGCGGCGCTTGCACCTTTTTTCAAGGCTGAGGGGAGGCGGAACCATCCTGACGCATTCCTGGTAGGAGACCTGGAGGGGGCGAAGAGGTATGTCCTTGACACGGCAACTACTGCGTATCACTCGTGCGGGTCGGCGGCTATGTTGCCTCGGGAGAAGGGGGGTGTTGTGAGTCCTGAACTTGTTGTCTATGGCACTGAGAACCTTCGTGTTGTTGATGCTAGTATATTTCCTTTGATACCGCGTGGGAATATCCTGTCCTCGGTGTACGCCGTAGCTGAGAAGGCGGCGGACATCATCAAGGGTGCCTAAGACCAACACAGATGGTTAGACGCGGTAGCACTGAAATGGCTAAGGCGGTTCCGAAAAGTATCGTGCTCGTCCTGACGGACCCTCTGGTTGGTCGATATGACACATCTCGACCGAATATGGAAGATCGTGCCTCGACTAAGTTTTCGCGAGCAGGGTACCAAAGTAAAAGGCTGACCAATGGCACGCAGTTGGAAAAAGGCTGTAATTATATATGAGACTGCTTTTTCATGGCCCTTCTCTTCGATTAAAGATTCCGTAGCTCATAATGAAATTCTTGAAGCAAGTTGCCCGAAAGGGCGTCCGAATCAAAAATCGATCATGTATGCGTCCAAGAAAATAATAGATTTCCACCAAAACTTGCCACATTATGTATGACCCCGGCCGTGTGCGTTATTGGAAGTTGTGACATAGAAAAGTCCTGACATTTTCCCAGCCACTGACCGCAGGTGAGAGACCTAGAGTTTCTTAGCATATGTACTCGGATGCCCATGTTTCTTCGCGAAGCCCTTGATCTGGCCATGCATCACCAGGTGCACGATGAACCAAACCGGCGCCATGAACCACGCCATGAGCGTGTCGACGAACCAGTTGTTCCGCAACGCCCCTCCCATGACTCCCCAGCGCAGAAGCTCGCCCAGTATTCCGACGGTGATGAAGTGCTTGCCAGCCTCCAGACCGGCGATTGCCCTCTCGGCAACCTGGTCCGGCGTCAGCTTCGGGTCGTCCTTCTCGAGCTCCAGCGTGACGTCCGGCTTGGACCTCTGCTCTCTCTCGAACCCCGGGCTCAGGATCGTGCCCGGGTACACCACGTGGATCTTGACGGGCTGGTCTGGGTAAAGCATCGCCTCCTGGGTCAGGGTGTCCGCCAGTCCCCTCAGCGCCCACTTCGTCGGATTGTACGGTGAGTATCCAACCAAAGCGTACAGTGCCAGTACAGAAGCCGTGAAGATGAGATGCTTGGGCTCGTTGGGATATTTGTGGTCTGGAGACCACCACTCCCTGAGAATGGCGTGGGCCATGTCGCTCGCTCCCCAGAAATTGACGCCCATCTCGCGGCGCATTTCGGTCATGGCGCCCTCCTCATGGAAGAGCATGGGCGTCGACATGCCCGCGACGCACCACACAATGTCTGGGGACTGGCCGTTGTTCCACGCAGTGGCTTGGGAGACGATTCCAGCTGCATAGCCTGGCTCAGATACGTCCGCGGAGATGGCGTGCAAGCGCTGTGACTGGGATTTTGCCGCGGTCTGGTGACGGGGAATGAGAGTTAGTTTCCTGTGGGCGCACTCCAGGATCACTATCATCACTGACCTTGATCTCAGCCAAGGCAGCATCCAGCTTCTGCTGGCTGCGAGCAATAATTATGACATTTGCTCCTTTGGCTGCCAGTTGGCGCGCCACGCTCAGCCCCATGCCTTCAGAGCCTCCTGTGATGAGGACAGTCTTGCTCCCTTGTCAGCCGCGTGCAATGCGAGTAAATGGTAGAATTGGTGTCTTACCTTGCCCTCAACGGGCAGCTGGTTCTTGCCAAAGAGTCCCATGTTTACTATGAGGAGCGCGATGGCCACACCAGCAGCTGCGATGCTGATGTGTGAAGTTTCCAGAGAAGTTATGTAGTTCATCTCTCAGCCGCGAGGCAGCAGGATTCCGAGATGAGATTCTGAGCTGAACTGGGTGGGCCAATGAAGTCGGGCTTCAGGCGACGTTGGTCATGGAAGCCGTTGATCCTTGCGCCAGAGGAAACAGACTCGATCCAGTTACGAGGACTTCCCAGCGATGAATTATCGATAGATTGACAAATTTGAGAGCTTGACTTATGCCCAGGTATTGACTGGAGCACTTTCGATTTCCTGTAAGCCTTGATGGGGTTGTAGGAGTAAGCCCAGGATCCTGGAGGATCCCTGTCCGTTGTGCCTGGCTGAAGCTGTCTTATCGCGCCGATAAGCTCCAATCGCTACCTGCACTTTCAAAAAAATTCTGGGAATGCGCTCAAGCTTTCCTCATACAATTTAGCGCTTTCAAACCCCCAGTACTTCCAGAATTTCCCGGTCTCGTCAGGCACAGCTATTCTGACGCTTACCTGCACTTTTTGTTCATTCAAAGTACAATATGGCGAAGAAGAGAAAGGTCTCACGCGCCGCAGGGCCCTCTGGCCCGAAAGATGTCGACCCCGCCGAGGCACGACTTGCCATCCGCACGTATGAAGACGTCGCCGATGACCAGGAGCAGTACTTCCTCGACAAGGATAAGATCATGCTCGAGGATGAGCCAAGATCCAAGCGCTTGAGAACGGACGACCGATTAGACGAGTTCCTGGAGCCCTCCGACGAGGAGGTCCTCGACGACGGCCAGAGCGAATCCGAATCCGATGTGGAGGCCGAATACAAAGAATTGCAAAAGGCCGTCAAGAAGCAGACCAAGAAGAACAAAAGGAAGGGCGAAGATGAGGAGCAGTCCGGCGACGAGGAGGGCGACGATGGCTGGTGGGGCGATTCCAAGAAGGAGTACTACGATGCTGATGCCATCGAGACCGAGGCCGACGCCCTCGCCGAGGAGCAAGAAGCCAAGCGACTACAGAAGAAGAAACTGGCCGAAATGGACGAGGCTGACTTCATCTTCGACGAGGACGAATGGGCGGCGCCAGCCGACGAGACCGTGGAGGGAGCCGATATTGTCACAGAGGAGCTGAAGGACATCGAGGTCACAGACGACATGGACGTGAACGAGAGATACCGGATTCTACAGGCGAGATATCCCGAGTTCGTTCCGCTCGTCGAAGAGTTCGAGAGACTGCAGCCGCAACTTGTCCAATTACAAAAGGAGGCCGATGGAAAGCCTGCGCAGTCACTAGAAGTGGTCAAGCACTGGGTACTGGGCTGCTACGTAGCCTCTCTCGCCAGCTATTTCGCAATCCTGACGTCCCCTGCACGAGATGCAGGTGCGCCAACAGTCTCACTCAGTCCAGCTGAGCTCCGAGACCACGAAGTCATGGAAACACTGGTGAGCTGTCGAGAAGCATGGCAGAAAGTCCGAGACCTCCATGCAGCCAAGGCCACAAGCGAAGAGCCGGAGATAGAAGTGGCCGAAGAGGATGTGTCTACGGGTGATGATACCAGACCTGTCAAGAATTCAAAGATGGCTCTGAAGGCCGATGCTGAGCGCAAGAAGAAGAAGAAGAAGGCAGAAAAGGAAAGGCTTGCCAAGGCCAAGGAGGTCGAGGAGTCTCTTGCCGATCTGTCCACGCTCCTCACGAAACCCAAGAAATCGAAGAAGGCCATGGATGTCACACAAACACAAGAAGACAACCACTCCGACTTTGGCGAAGAGGAGGCCCTGGACGCACGAACGGCCGCTGACAAGGCCGCCAAGAAGAAGAGTCTGCGTTTCTACACCTCGCAGATCGTGCAAAAGGCCAGCCGCCGCGCTGACGCAGGTCGTGATGCTGGCGGTGACGCAGATATCCCTTACCGCGAGCGTCTCAAGGACCGCACAGCGCGACTCAACGCGGAGGCCGAGAAGAGAGGCAAGAAGGACTCCAAGCACGGCACAGAACTGGGCGGTGATGATAGCAGTGGAGACGAGGCCGTGGCCAAGGAAGTGCGAGGCGAGGAGGACGACTACTACGACATGATAGCTCACCGGACAAAGTCCAAGAAGGACGACAAGGCCGCACGCAAGGAGGCCCTTGCGGCGGCCAGCGTGAGGGATCGCGTAGTAGAAGTAGAGACGGTCGGGCCGGACGGGAAGAGAAAAATCAACTACCAGATAGAAAAGAACAAGGGCTTGGCACCCAAGAGGAAGAAGGAGGTGCGAAATTCGCGTGTCAAGAAGAGGAAGAAGTACGAGGACAGACAGAAGAAGCTCAAGAGCATGAAGGCGACATACCAGGGAGGAGAGGGCAAGGGTGGATACCAGGGAGAGACGACCGGTATCAAGACGGGCCTGATCAAGAGTGTCAAGCTGTAGTAGATGGCACACTTGGCATTACTGCATTATTGAAAAATACTACAAATACATGTATGGTTTTGACCTCGACTATTGTGGAACACCCTCTGAGCTTGACATCGGCCTCTTGCTGTTCAAGGCAGGGCTGCGCGGTGCCGATTCGGCCGAATGTTCCTAGGCGACCCCGAGCCAAAATGACAGCAACTGGGCTTAAACCTGAGTCTCACAAGCAGCTCTCTGCCCTTGACAACGGACTCGACCGACTCGAATAGACGACCTGTAAAGCCATTTGATGATCAATTGGGCAAATATCGATCACGCAAAACCATGATAAATTCATAATCCAACCGGCAACCTACGGCCCCTACCTATCGCAGCTCAGCTGCCCCTTGATCCATCCGCACATCAACTCTCCCACCGACCCCTCTGCCCACAACTACCACCACAAGCCACCGCGACAATGGCGTCCAACCTCCCCGACCCCGACCTCTCGACCCTGACGTCCTCGTCGCAGATCTTCTCCGCCGCCGCCGGCACCCCGTCCTACACGCTCCCGCAGATCCGCAGCCTGCACAAGCACATCCACGTCGCCATCGACGACAAGCAGGCCCGCCTGCGCACCCAGGTCGGCGGCAGCTACCGCGAGCTCCTGGGCACCGCCGACGCCATCGTGCGCATGCGCGCCGAGGTGGACGAGGCCCAGGGCGTGCTGGGCCGCATGGGCGCGCGCTGCGGCCGCGCCGTCGTCGGCGCAAAGGTCGCCGGCCTGGGGCGCTTCGCCGCCGAGCGGGACGGGGTGCGCGAGGACGCGTCCGGGAGGAGGAGCTCGGGCGATGCTGCGAGGGCCAAGATCCTAGCTGGGTGTGTCTTGGTCCTTGGGGGCTTGCTGCAGGGGCGTGTTGGGCTGCAGGACGGGGACAGGCTTGTCACTGCAACGAAGGTGCTGGTCCTGGGGGGCTTGCTGGTGAAGAGCTTCGAGGAGAACACACCCGGTGTCGAGGTCAAGGCTGCGCTGGGGGCGTCTACGAAGAGCCTGGAGAAGCTGAGAAAGCGGCTTTTGCGGAGCATTGATAGGGTGTTGGAGACTGTCGGCGAGAACACCAGCAGGGACCTTCTCCTCAAGGCCCTCAGCGCACACAGCCTGGCAACTGGAACTGGTGCCCGGGATGTCATCCGTCACTTCCTGGACGTCCGGGGCAACGCGATGGCTTCGGTATTCGATGTCGAAGAGCACAGGAGTTCACTAGATGTTGTGAAGGGACTCGAGCTTTACACCAAGACAATTCTCGACGTGCAGTACCTCGTTCCCAACAAACTCACCGAGGCCCTGTCATCCCTCAAGAAGGAGACTCTCCTGTCTGACGCTTCTCTACGCGGCCTCGAAAGCCTAAGATTGGACATCTACGAACGGTGGTGCGGCGACGAAATCTCCGACTACAAGCCATCGATCCGGCACGATGACCTCGACGGAAAGCAAGCGGTGGACATGCTAACCAAATGGACCGCAAAGGGCAGCGAGGTGCTCCTGCAGGGCCTGGAGAAGACGCTGGAGCGCACGACCGAGTTCAAGGCCATCACGGAGCTGCGGACCGAGGTGCTGCAGCTGTGGATCCGCGACGGCGGCAAGGCGCGGGGGTCGGACCCGTCCGTCATGCTCGGCAGGCTGCGGCAGACCATCAACGCGCACGTGGCCGGCGTGCTGGACGGCAAGGTCCACAAGCTGCGCCTGGTCGGGTCCGAGGTCGCGGCGACGCTGGACGTGTGGCGCGCGGGCGTCACGGACGCGCAGCCCAGCCTGTGGGACACGGCCTCGCTCGACATGGATCTGCACCACGGCGCGGGCGCCTTCGCCCTCGACGTCGTCAACCGGCTGTACGGGCGCAACGACGCCGTCGCCAGGGCCGTCACGGGGTACAAGTCGTGGGCGCAGGTCATCGACGACGTCGAGGAGGTGGTTGAGCAGCTCAAGAGGCAGAGGTGGGACAATGATGTCGACGAGGTCGAGGACGAGGAGACTATCGACGAGAGGCAGCAGGCCCTCAGCAGGGATGACCCGACCAAGCTGCAGGAGAGGCTTCACAGCGCGCTGGAGAAGGCATTCCAAGACCTGGACGAGCACTTGTCTAAGCTATGGGATACAAACAAGGATGGCGAGAACAGCGGTAGAATTGCTATGTACCTCCTTCGAATACTTAGGGACATCCGGGCCAGGCTGCCGAAGCTCGAGTCCGTCAAGGGCTTCGGCCTGACCATGGTCCTATCTCTGCAGGAGGTCACCGCTGCCACTATCGCGGCGGCACCGGTGGAGAGCTTCACCAGCGGCGGCCTGGCGAGGAGGACGATCGTGGGGCGAAGCTTGTGGGAGGGTGAACCCGAGCTGCCGACCTCGCCATCGCCCGGCGTCTTCAGGCTGCTGCGAGACTTGACTGTAGCAATGGGCGATGCTGGCACGGACCTATGGAGCCCTACGGCTGTCGCGGTGCTGAGGAGGCATGTGAGCAAGGAGCTCTCTGTGCGATGGGCGGCGGCTCTGGAGGCACATCTCACTGAAGCCGAGGCTAAGCCAGAGGATAAAAGGCCCGCGGCTGAAGTCGAGGTTGACAAGACTGAAGATGGCACCAAAGCAGACACGGTCGAGGACGCGGAGAGCAAGGGCGAGGATGGCACGCCAAGGGAGTCCGCCGAGGAAAGCAAAGCTGCCAAGGAGGGCGACGAAGATGCGGCTCACGATGCGGTGCCTGGTGAAAAGCCAGAGACACCTGAGGAACCAGAGACAGACAAGGCAGAGACGGTGGATGATACAAATGCGGACAAGGAGGCAGAGAAGGCTGCAGAGGCAGCGGTCGCCGAGAAGCTACGGCGGGACTTGTTGGTGCAGTGGCTCTTTGATATCGCCACATTGAGGCTCTCCATAAGCAAGGCGCAGACGTCGAATGAGCTTAAAGAGCTTGAGGAGTCCGTCTGGAAGAAGACGGACCTCGAAGGCACATCTGCACAGCAGCGTCTGAACAAGGCATCGCAGGAGTACTGGAAGAGGACCAGCTTGTTGTTTGGTCTGCTGAGCTGATTTTATATACCCAGATGCATTTTTACTTCAAAGCCTATCCTTGGCTCATCTAATCCAAATTTGCTCGGGTGACACAGCAAAACTCAACCACACTACAACTTATGCCTCTTCTCGCCTGAGGCGATCTTCCTGAACTCCTCCTGAATAAGAGCAAGAACTGTCAGCAGTCTGTAACTTTGCTAGGACATGAATCCAACTTGGGGTTCAACTCACCTGTGGTATGCCAGCCACAAACCTGTCCAGCCCATCAAACACCTCTCTCGCGTTCTGCACGTCCTGGACGTCCCTCTCGGGCTGCCGAACAAGCTTCTTGATGCCTAGCAAGCTATCCCCGTTAAGATGGGGCCCGAGGCGCTCCTCGACCTCGTTCAGGACCAGGTCCCGGAACTTGGCGTCCTCGTTCGGCGCCGTCTGGAACACGGCGTTGACAAAGCCAGCGCGCTCGAGCTGCTCGGCCGTGATGCGCTTGCTCATGATGAGGGCCTCGTGGCCCCTGGCGGGGCCGAGCCTCTGCATGAGGGCGCGCGAGGCGCCGCCCTCGGCGACGAGGCCGAGGGAGCTGAAGGGGGTGAGCAGGAAGGTGTGGGGCGCGCAGTAGATGAAGTCCGCGTGCGCGACGATGGCGGCCGAGAGCCCCACGACGGGCCCGTTGAGCCCCACGACGAGGATCTTTGGGTGCGTATAGAAGGCCTGCGTGATGTTGAGGTTGAAGGCGACGAAGGAGCGCATCCAGTACTGCCGGACGTCGGTCTCTGTTTCGGGTGCCTGCCTGGATATCGAAACGTCGGCGCCGCTTCGGGGATGATGTCAGCTTTGGCTCGCATGGTTTGGAGGAATGAGAAAGCGCCTTCTGGTCAGGTGGGCTGGATGAACGAGATGAGAGGACGAGAGGGCGAGGGTGAGCCGGGCCGACGAAAGGGGGCAGGCCTGATCGTCTCCCGGATGGCGGAATGAGAGAGAGAGGAGCTGGTGAGACAAGCATACGCAGAGAAGAATCGGCCCTTGGCCAGCAAGACGGTGATGTACACCTCATCGTGGGTCGCGATCTCGCGTAGTGCCTTTGCTATTTCGTAGTACTGCTGCTGGTTGAGGGCATTGAGTTTCTTCTCATTGCTTATCGTAATGGTGGCAATGCGGCCCTTGTACTCGACGGATATCACGGAGTCTGCCATCGTGATGGCGGTGGTGGGTACGGGCACAGGTACAGACACAGGCACTGGGTTTTTGTGCTGCTTCTGGGTACTGGTACAAAACAAGCAACGGTGTTAGTCAGGAAGAGAGCAAGCGACAAGCCAATGCTAGGCGATAGCTGTGTTACCTACACTAAACGGATCGTGGGATCAAAAAGGTTGAGACACTGATATGAATCAGGGATGTGAGAAGATCTTCTTTCGATGTAAAACAGTCTGACAGGCAGGACGAATATGGACGTCTGGATGGAGCTCATGTGGTTGAAGCCATCGTCCCCGCGGTTAGCTGTGGATGCCTCGGCATCTTTGAGACACCCCTTGCAAACCCCCCACGGGAAGGAACCACCTCCACAAGCTCCACCTCCTCCACCTTCCTCCTCTTCACTCCTTCCCCAAGTGCAAGGGTGACAGCTGTTGTGGGGATGATCCCTGGATGCCGTGGCTGGCAGGCATTTCGTCAGCTCGTCCGCCCGTTGGTGTTACTGTCTCTCTCCTACGCACCACAGGTCTAATCGGATTTATTCCTTCCCCAGGGTCCACGGGGTCTCACCTTCCCAACCTTGTCACCTTGTCAGCGACCAAATCAACGTCGTTTCGAGACAGGTCGGGAAACGATCGGCCACAAACAACGACAGCCTCGCTCTGGAATGCACCTCGCAAGCTCTTTCTGCCGGCCATGGGTGACGTGCCGTTCGTCCTCTGTCCTCTGTCCTCTGCCCGCTTGTCCACTATCGCTTGCATGTGCGCCGGCAACAGCACCGTCCAGACGATACCATCGTCCCGGTCGACGTATGCCGTTGGGGAACATGACCATGGCCGGGTGCTTCGCCAGTGCTACTCCTCGGTGTCGGCGCCCAAGGAGATGCGGCTGTCATGCTCCACCGCCAAAGATCTGTGCTCGATGATACCAGCCCGTTGGCGAGATGGCACACTCGGGCTTTTCAATGCCAATTCCCCCATCCCTCACGATGGTAGACAGCATATCTGCTTGGATGGGAAAGCGAGGACGGCCTGCTGTCATCGTGCGAGCGAGCATATCATACAGTACACGCAGACACGGCAATCGACGGCCGCGATAGCGCTGATCCCTGGGAATACAGGGCGGCGCTGACCTCACCGGGGGCAGCAGCCATGTGTCCAATGGCTGGGAAATTGGGGCCCAGGAATGGAATGGATTGGACATCCAGATCGTCGACGTATCTTGTCTGCGCAGCCGCGGGTGCTCCCGTACAGTACACGGCGTACAGCGCACCTGATAACTGGTCTGGCTACCAGTGTGTCTGTGGCCGGCCAGGCGTCATGATGTCGCCAACTTGGCGAGGGACGTAATGACTTGCCTGACTTCCCGTCCGCACCAAACCATCCCGGGTAGTGTGTGTCTGGTGGTGTCTGGTGTCTGATGTCTGGTACTGGTGCTGCTACCGCCGCCGCCGCTGTTGTTATGATGGGCTCTGTGCCGTTGAACCTGCGATCGTGGGTATCGGTGGCTAGCCCCCCCTGGTGTGCCCTCTTTTCAACGTCTTGACGCCATTCCTCCGATCATCGTCGCCACCTGTGTGTCTTTCCTGGGCCACGCTCCCTTCCTCGTCAACGAGACAGGCAGAGACCCGTGTGGTCAACTATATATGAGGTCGCCACTTTTCCGCTTGTGTACCAGCACGCGGCACTCAACCCACCCACCCTTCTTCCTCAATGCTCCATCGAAGACACCATGAAGCTGAACTCGGAAAAAGTTGAACTACAGCCCAGGCCCCGGCCGGCGCTCTCTTTGGCCTCCACGAGCCCCAGGGTGTCTGAGCTCGAGGACGCTGCGTCAACACGAGAGGGCGATGGCGACGAGTTCAGCCTGGTCCAGCTTCACCACCGCCTCGAGATCGAGTGTCTTCCCCCTGTTGATCAGGGAAAGCATGCCTACCTGTTCCTTCTGGCGTGCTTCATACTCGAGGCTTTGATTTGGGGTAAGTCCTACTCTCAATCCCGCTTTTCCTTCCCCGCCCCCTTTACCCCCTTCTCACAGAATATCAGACAAGATGTCTCTGTCGGGATTCCTTCACACTCGAAGAGCTTCCACAGGAGGGCTTAGCTGACCTTGTCTTGTTTCTTGTTAACCCACAGGCTATCCGTTTTGCTTTGGCATCTTTTCGGGCTACTATGCCAGGACACCCCCTTTCGCGGGCTCAACAGCCATAGCCAATATAGGTGCGTGACATAATCCGCATGACTCTATCAAAAACTGACAGCTAGACCCAAGGGACATGTTGTTCCGGACTGATGTACCTCTGCGGCTTGCCCGCACTCGTTCTTAACCGCATGTTCCCACGATGGGCGAGGTACTCCCCCCTGATTGGACTGTTTATCGTCTGCGCGGCACTTTTCGTGAGCGCCTACGCCAGGAACGTCACAGAACTCATCATCACCCAAGGTGTATTCTATGGTATCGGCGGTGCCATCGCATATATGCCCTGCATCATGTACATTGACGAGTGGTTTGTCAAGAGGAAAGGGCTCGCCTACGGGATCATGTGGTCTGGGACCGGATTGGCCGGCGTGGTGCTGCCGTTGATCCTCGAGAAGTTGCTTGAGATTTACGGCTACAAGACGACCATGATCATCTGGGCGGTGGTGCTGTTCGCCATCACGGCCCCGCTTGCGTGGTACATCAAGCCGCGGGTGCCGCCGCTACCGGTGCGGCGCCTCAAGGCCTTCAACTTTCGCTTCTGTCTCTCGCGCCGTTTCATCATGTACCAGCTGTCCAATACGATCGAGGCGATCGGCTTCTACATCCCAGGTATCTACATCCCTATCTACTCGGCCACCGTGCTCGGCGCGAACCACTTTGCTACCGCCCTTTGCATTCTCCTCTTCAACATCTCCTCTGTCGTCGGCTGCATCATCGTCGGCTGGCTGATCGACCGCTTCCACGTCACAACTTGCGTTATGGTGTCCACCATCGGCGCCACACTCGGCACCTTCCTCCTTTGGGGGTGCGCCTTCAACATGCCCATGGTCTTCGTCTTTTGCGTCAGCTACGGCCTGTCGGCGGGCTCCTACTCCACCACCTGGACCGGCGTCATGCGCGAGGTAGCCGGCAAGGACATGTCGAGCAGCAGCACCCCAGATGTCGGAGCCGGTAGCGGCAACAGTGGTAATGCGCCCGCCGAGTCGCCCTTGTCCGAGTACACCGGCTCGTACGCCGAAAACGTCGACCCCATCATGGTGTTCGTGATGCTCGCCGCGGGTCGCGGCTTCGGCAACGTCATCTCAGGCCCGCTCAGCCAGGCCATGTATCACTCGATGCCATGGAAGGGCGAGGCCCTCCTGGCATACGGCAGCGGCTATGGAAGCCTGATCGTCTTCACTGGTGTGACGGCCTTGGGATCCGGATTCTGCTTCCTGGGGAGGCGGGTTGGATGGTGCTGAGGGTGACATTGTTGACAATGACGCCCACTCGCCCGGGCCCTCGCCCCCCACTCCCCGGGGGTATGTTTGACTGTCTCAGTGTAATTTACATACATACGACTACGGGACCATTCCGAGGAGGTGGAAATTGACAGGAGGCTGGAGTGTTGTGGTTGTTTGATTTTTGTTGTTTCGATCTTCTACCTATTGGCACGCTACTAGGTGTGAGAGGAGAGACTCGATACCCGTTGAGGGAGAGATGGAAGTGGATTGCAGCGAGGGTTGATGATGATCGATACCCGGAACAACAATTCCCTCGCTGTGCGGTGGTCCGCAACGCATGCGGCTTGCATCGGTCGCTCATAGACCAATCTTTCTCCCAGTTTCTTGTTTGTTTTAAACCTTGAATTTTTTTCACGATGTCCTTGTAGGAGCCTGAGACATAGAAACGAGCAGATAAGAAGAGCAATCTGACTGATACAGACAACACATCCTCCCCTATACCTCCACTGTTTGTTTGCCTGTTTACTGTCATAGTAACTTGTGAGAAATGCCAGGCAGATTATCATTGGGACACGTATTTGTAACGGTTCGTATCGAGGAACTCTACCCGGCTCGGCCATCTGAGACTCGCATCTTGATCCCAGACATAAGATTCGCGAAATTCGCAGAGATGGTGTCTATTTAGCCCTATGCTGTAACCACTTCTGGACTGGACCTGTAGGACAATACGTCGGCCAGCATGAATGGCCCGTCTGGACTGAATAACAATCACCCTCGAACTTGACCGGAAATAGGTAGGCTTTTCCCAGCTGGTAGGATCGCAGTAGACACTCCAGCGGGATCGCTCTGAAACCAAGTTCCTAACCGGTCTGGAATAGCATAGATAGGAGCAGCGGACCCAACAAGGCTGCCCAGGGCTCAACAATCCAAAAGAGGACGCAGGACCGGAGGGCGCCGCCGTCCACGTTAGGGTAGGCAGGGGGCCCGTCGACGGGATGGGATCGAGATATGCCAGGTTTTTGTAGATCACTTGACCCGGATCGTGGGTTGAGATAGCTTCCCCGTTGGTTTATGTCTTTCCTTTAGCACCCTTTTTCTTTCCATGTTTCGAGACGATGCTGATGACGCTGAATGTTTTCTCCCCGTGACTTCCCTTTTAGTGCTCAAGCAATGAGGACGCCGTAACTCCGTTCGTGTTTCCAACCACCTTGCCCCCCTCCCCCCATCCTCTGTCTCCCTTTTCCCCAAAGCCAAAACGCCGCAAACCCGAATCAAATGTTAGTTCCCACCCCCAAGCCGGATGAAAAGTGGGTCGGAAGCAGGATGGCCAGGAGGCATCCTAAGCAGACCACTCGGACTGATTCCTCTCAAGAATCGGCCGTTGGTCCCACCTGTCCCCATCGATGCTCCTCCCATCAGCGTCCAGGTCGTCCTCGTCGTCCTCAATGGCGCTGCCGTCCACGTCGTCCTCCTCGTCGCCGGCCCTGGCCTTGTCGTACAGGAAGAACTGCACGAACACGCCCATGTCGAGCAGCAGCGTGCCCACGCTGCCGGCGAGCCAGGACAGGTTGACGAGTATGTACCGCCCGTAGACCCTGCCCGCCTCGCCGGGCTCGCACCCGGACTTCTCGCCGTAGCACTTGGGGTCGTACGCGAAGATGGACAGCGCGTAGGTCAGGTTGCCCAGGCAGGCGAAGAGGAAGAAGAGCATGCTTAGGCCCTCGGTCGACTTGCGCCGCCAGTTGAGCAGCAGCTGCGGCAGGCGCGAGCCCAGGTACAGCACGGCGCACAGGTACCCGAAGATCTGGCCCCACAGGTCGAAGTGGATTGCGTCATCGCCGCTGGGCTCGTCCCCGTCGTGCTGCTTGTCACTACCGTAGCCGCGGCTGAGTGCCCAGCCCGCTACCCCGGCGCCGATGACCATTATCACCGCGACCGTGTTCCAGGCCACCGCCTGCAGGGTCGATTGGGGCGGAGGAGGCGTCGCGGAGGGCTCGTTCATGGGCACGATGGGGTTCACGTGGATCAGGCGTTCGGACCAGTCCGAGCCGCGGCGCTCGCGCTCGCGCTGGTCCAGCAGGCTCGTCCGCTCGTCGGGCTCGGCGCCGCTGCCGTTGTGATTGCCATTGCCGTTGCCGGCGCGCTGCTGCCGGCCGTTCTCACCACCGTTGGCGCGGTTGTTATTGTTCCCATTCTTCTTCTTAGGCGTGTGCGGCACGACCTCGTCCTTCCACGTGAAGCCCCTGTAGTAGAAGCACTGCCCGAGGAGGACTATGTCGGCGATGGTATAGTATATTGCGAGGATGATCATGGTGGGTAGTACGCCCTGTAGGACGGCGCCGAGGATGTTGAAGACATCGCCGGCGAGCCAGACGATGATGAATTGGAGGGACAGGCCGTCGGCCGCGCTGCGGCGGAAGTTCTCGATAATCTGGGGGCTGAAGACGACGACCCAGCATGCAATGGAGATGGACCTGTGGGCGGGGAGAGAAAGAGAAGCCGCAATCAGCTATGTGTGTATCTTTTAGAGTTTTAAGAAGCAAGGCAAGGTAGCATGGGAATTGTGTTTACCCGGCAATTCCTGAGATTGCATCTACGTCAAGGTTGAGAGGTTGTGTTGGTGGCGCCATGAGTGGTGAATGCGACTGCCAGCCCAATGCGGAAAAAAAGCAGCGAAGAAATATACCTGGATGTAGATATACACACAGATCAGGCCAATGACGAATCTACTACCCTCCCAGAACTAGAGAGAAGCTTGGTCAAGATAAGAAAAAAGGAAAGAAAAGGCAAGCCAGATAGCGAGGAGAGCGAGTAGGAGAGAGGGAGAGAGAGACAAGAGTGAGAAAGGCTTGCAGCAGGATTTTCCATGTGAGTGACGCACAGTTTGCGGAAGCTCCGAGCGCGGCGCAGGCATTGGGATTGGGAGATTTGGGAGGGAACTTGGTAGACTACTCGGGGGATCCACGCCACTGCAACCTCTTTGCGTCAATGGGCCCAGGCTACACCTAGACTGGCCCAGAATCCGGGGTAATGCGGGGTAGGGGCGGGCCCTAAGCTGCAGGTCCCAGTCGCAATAAATGGGAACTGGGAGATCAAAGTCAAGATCTAATGCTTTGTTGAAGATGTGTGGACCATGTGGGCTGCCAGGTACCTGGACAGATCGAGCCTGTAGGCTTCTGCTTGGCTGGGGTCTGTACAGAATGTGCAGATCAGCAGTATGGATGATCTGTACAAGCAAGTCATTCAGAGTTAGATATATATAATTGAATCGTCTAGGAAAAAGACATCAGCCGGTCCTTCGTCTGATCTGAAAGGGGTTGAGTAAATGCAGCTTCATTAACAGCCCTGTACACGGCATGTGGACCAAACAGAGTGGCGTATCATGCGCATTTCTACCTGGCTTTTCGAGCATCAATGTGGGCCTGGTTGGTCCGCAGCTCAATTAGAGGTGTTATCACGGCCCGAATCATGCCTGTACCGTGGACCACACCGTCTCGAGACTCGACCTGCGTCCACCGCTACCGACGTATGGCATACTAGGTAGGCACCATGTAGGCACTGCCGAGGGTGGATCATAGACTGAGATTGAGATGTTTGCAGCCAGCACTCTTCCAATCTGTAAAGGAGTACTCCGAAGACAATCCGCTGCTGAGCCTAACTTGCTCAAATGCTCGGCCTCGGGCATATCATGATACTTCGTCCATGGGAGCTTGGTACCCAAGGGCCGACAGCTGAACCACCAAATTCTTTCTGCATCTGGGACCGCAAAGTCTCAGACTTACCACAAGTCTCTCACACACCTGCGTTGCTATTGGGGACGATCGACTCAAATGTCTGGAGTTTGAGGTCCATGTCTGCCCCCTGCCGTCGTGCAACAGCCTGCTATGACACAGACCAATTCAGCCCTACGCACGCCTGGCTACATACGTATAGCATCCGAGGTGATACGGTATTCAATCACACGGCTGTGTGACATCTACTGGAAGGGATTTCTGGTAACTGACTGGGGCGGCCGACAAGTACTTTTAAGGCAATCAACTCAGAAAACAAGTTGCAAGGGCAGACTATAAAAGAATAGAACCCAGACAATCAATTATTTGGATAGTGGGTCATTGGCATTGCTGCAGCAAAAGCGGTACCGTTCATTGAGATGCCTCAAGTCGGCGATAGAACCAGATCGGACTCCCCGGTGCCGAGTCGGCAGTCTGCCCAGAACCTCGGAGACTCTCAAAAATCGCATTAATCAGCTTCGGTGATCGCCCCTCCAAGACCCCACCATCCCGAGATCCCGTCCATGACGATGGGCTCGACGGCGGTGGCTGAATTCCTCTACCTGTCCATGTCTGGCGCAAGGTGACCATTTTGGATCGCAGTACTCCCAAGCCTCAATTCTTTTTTTCCTTCCCGAAACGAACGACTGGCCGATCTAGGATCTCCCCCACCCCTCCCAAGCAAACAGACCCGCCTCGAGAGAGCAGAGAGAATCATGGGAGCCGCCATCCCCGACCTTCCAATCCTGGAGGCTGAAGACTCGATGCTGTCCAGGAAGTTCGGGCGCGAGCTCTCAAACTACTTCGCCGGCAGCCCCCTGAACCGCGTCGGCTTCCTGCGGTCCGACCACGGCTTCCTCCGCTCGGCCTTCTCCCACCCCTCGGCCCGCTTCCTCCTGCTCAACGAGCTCGCGCCCCTCGTCGACGAGAGCCAGAAACGCCTCGCCTATGTCGGATACCCGGAGGTGACGCCCTTCACGGGCGCCGACCCCTTTGAGAAGAGCGAGGAGCAGATGATCAAGGACTTCAACTCGGACGAGTTCAAGCCCCTCATCCTGCTGCTCGGCCTCGACGAGGCGAAGAAGATGCCGGACTCGGAGGGGGGCCCAGAGTTCCAGTATAAGGAGTACAAGGGCAGGCCGTACTTTGCCGTCGATGTCACGCCCAAAGGGTCTGCCGCCGATGCGGCCAACAAGGTCATCGATGCTGTCAAGGCAAAGGGATACTCATTTTATCAGAATCAGAGGCATATGGGGCTGGCGGCCGGTGAAGGTACGGACGGCTTTGCACCACCCACAACCTGAACCCCAAACATTTTCGCTAATACTCGTGTTCATCAGCGGCCGTATACGCCAACGCTCGCTCGCTCCTAGACTGGAACACGCGCATCCCCTTCTGCGCGTCGTGCGGCTCCAAGACCCTCTCGATAAACGCCGGCACGAAGCGCAGCTGCCCGCCGACGGACCTGGCGGGCGGAAAGCTGACGGAGCGGGCAGACTGCCCCTCGCGCCACGGCGTGTCCAACATCTGCTTCCCGCGGACGGACCCGACCATCATCGTGGCCGTCGTGAGCGCGGACGGGAGCAGGCTGCTGCTGGGGCGCAACAAGCGGTTCCCGCCGCACTGGTTCAGCACGCTGGCCGGGTTCCTGGAGCCGGGGGAGTCGATCGAGGAGGCGGTGCGCCGCGAGGTCTGGGAGGAGAGCGGCGTGCGCCTCAGCCGCGTCGTCATCCACAGCTCGCAGCCGTGGCCGTTCCCGGCCTCGCTCATGATCGGCGCCATCGCCCAGGCGCAGCCCGGCGACGGCGAGAAGATCGACCTGGGTCACGACCCGGAGCTCGTCGACGCGCGCTGGTTCTCGACCGAGGAGGTGAAGGAGGCGCTGCAGTTCGGGGTATCTGGGCTTGGGGAGCCGGCGCCTGAGGGGTACAAAGAGGGCGGCCTGCGATTGCCGCCCCAGACGGCCATTGCGAATCGTCTGATTACCGCTGTCATAGATGGTTTCGTTGGTGGTGGTTCCAAGATCTGAGGAGTTTGCATAGATGTGGGGATGGCCTTTTTGGTACATAAGATCGCGGGATCAAGAGATAGACAAGACAATCGAAGCATGGAGTTGTTGGAGTGGCATGAGTATCAGACGGGTGCAGTGACCGTCAACGCGTGTGGTGGTGACCTGCCACTGTGAGCGTTCCATTTCGGGCTGCTCTGGGTCCAAACGTTATGTGCAGTGATTTCATCCGGGGACAGGAATGAAGTCTCAGGAGTGCTGAAATACAGAAGTATATCGCTGCTGCCTTTCCACATCTCATCCCAACTCACTGCATGAAAAGAGGTTAATATCAGCCCATGACCATGTGGACTTGTACTTTGTGCCTCCCTGGGAGGCAGGCGGTGGGTGGGTCCCCACCGATAACAGATAACAAATCCGCGCCTAACCTAGCTCGGCGTGGCCCCACTACCGGCCAGCATAAAACTTCATTCAGCGCGACGCTGACTTTTTGAAACTTTTCTCTTCTTTCCCTCTTTATCAGTAGGATCGCTGGTACACCGTCATGTGAACCAGCGGTTATCTAACAACTGGAGGCTCCGCTACGGCGGCTTGCTGAGGGTCTTCCCATATTCTCTATGGATTTTCTTCCGTTCCCGGCCTCCTTGAGCAACGTATCTTTGATCACCTTCTCCCTTCTTTTATCGCGCTGGACTTCGTTTCTAGGTCCAGTGCGGTGGGGTGGTCGCGACATTCCAACATATATAGAAAGCGGTTGTGATGAATTCAAGTAGGCAGTCGTGTGTGTCCCCGTGTAGTGAATGAAGGCGCGCTCGGCGCGCATGGGAACGACGGCATAATTTTGTGTTGCTTGTGCCATACTGCGAACGTCGACTTGCCCAGGCGAAGCGGTCCGTTGCAGACACCAGCCAGCAGCGATCCTGCTAGAGCTCCAATTTTCAGCTTGCGGTAGGGAGAGACCGAGGTCAGGACAACGTGCAAACATGTGTGCATGCGAGTGCTTTCTATATCGATGCAACACCTCAGCCTGCCAGAGTGACTCCCACGATGGTCTATCGCGTCTTGAGGTAGCACCCGTCGAGTTGGTGTCCCTAAGGACGACCTCGCGCAGGACGACTTTTTGTGGCATACCCGCGCAGCAGACACTCCTCATTTGGGCAACGTACGAGGTCACTTCCTATAGGATAGTCTCCCGTGGGATAGCCTCTTTGGGACAGCCTTCTGTGGGATAGCCTCCTATGGGATAACCTCCTTTGGGGTGTCCTGTTGTTTTCGTCGTCGTCAGCACGTTTGTTCGAAATGAGGCTGTCGGACATCTCCTGTGGATACCCAGGTGCTCTGCCTTGGGACAGTCTCCTTCGCGAAGATCTATCATGAAGTAACCTCTATAATGATCTTCTACGAGACACCCTCGTCTGGGAAACTCCCTGTGGGATAATTTCATGTGGGTTAATCTGAGGGAACATCTACATGCAAGGAAGCACCCCTCGGGCGTGTGGTAACTGTAGTCAACCAGCTGTAAGATGACTTGCCAGATGATTTGCCGTGGGACGAACTGCTATGGGATGGCTCTCTATGGACTCTATGGAACGAACGACCTGGAAACTACCTCACATGGGATACCACGCTAACCTGGGATGCTAGGTGGAAGAATTCTTAAGGCCAGCGAGGGACACAGCTCATGGGGGAATCCCCTCAAGGACTTCTTGTGACATGAGGCCTCATGTGCCGATAGTCACCAAACTTTCGTCACTACTTCTCAAGTCTTGTGTCAATCAAGTCATATGTCAAATAAGGAAACCGACAGAATGCTCGACATCCCCAATGTCTTCAATGCTCAAGTCTTGACGGAGCTTGACTGGGCACGTGATGTGGACCCACTTAGTGCCGCCAATCAGCGCCGACCCCACCGCCGAATCGAAAAGTCGCTATCGGCCCAAAATTCTCTACCGCCTCGCCCACTCCACCAAGTCAACCTCATCAACGAAACTTCATCAACACCAAGGCGCAACAATCCTCACCATTAGAACCTCTAAGATTTCTATTGGAAGACCGTCAAGATGTCGAAGATCACGGTCGCCGGAGTGCGCCAGAATGTCGTCGAGCTCCTCGAGTACTCGTGAGTACCAGCCCTGCCGTAGTGCACGACAACTTCCACGATTCCCCGTTTGACCTCACCTGCTAACGACGACGAAAACCTCAGGACCGAAACCCGTAAGAGGAACTTCCTTGAAACCGTCGAGCTCCAGATCGGCCTCAAGAACTACGACCCTCAGCGTGACAAGCGTTTCTCCGGCACCATCAAGCTGCCCTCCGTGCCTCGCCCCAACATGTCCATCTGCATCTTGGGTGACCAGCACGATATCGACCGTGCGAAGCACGGTGGTGTCGACGCCATGTCCGCCGACGACCTGAAGAAGCTGAACAAGAACAAGAAGCTCATCAAGAAGCTCGCACGCAAGTACGATGCCTTCATCGCTTCCGACACCTTGATCAAGCAGATTCCCCGTCTCTTGGGTCCTGGTCTGTCCAAGGGTACGTAAAGCTCCACGGTCGAGCCTCTTGGCTGGAAAAAGAAACGAGAGAAACAAAATACTGACGTAAACCGTACAGCCGGCAAGTTCCCCTCCCCCGTCTCCCACGCCGACAACCTTACCGACAAGATCACCGAGGTCAAGTCCACCATCAAGTTCCAGCTGAAGAAGGTGCTCTGCATGGGTGTCGCCGTTGGCAATGTCGGCATGGACCAGGAGGAGCTGATCGGCAACATCATGTTGGCCATCAACTACCTCGTCTCCCTGCTGAAGAAGGGCTGGCAGAACGTTGGAAGCCTGACCATCAAGGCTTCCATGTCTCCCCCCAAGCGTCTCTACTAAGTTCACGTCGGATTTGTGATAGAGGTCTTTGCAACTTTCGGAAGATCAGCATCTCCGGATGCTATAGCGGTACACTCCAGCTAGACAATCACAATGAACCAGACTCAACTTGGACTCTCTGAGAGCCGATCAAAACCTCTCTCTGCTTCCCCTTTTTGGTCGTCTGTGAAGAATTTCCATGCCTATCTCCATCCACATCAGGCAAATCGCGATTGGTGCGAACAGTCGCGTCGCAGCACACGGCCCCACTGATGTGGTTACCTGTTCCCAAACATACGTGGGCTTCCCCAATCGTAGACGAGGTTGCACTGCCAGGCAGTTTTTCTAACGGTCTCCCCACTTTTTGACAAGTCCTGGCGCACATCACTCAAGGAGACAGGCCTCCACGAGCCGCAGGTTCGTTTTATTGAGAAAAGACCCGCACTTGCAGCTATATGTCTGTGCCTTTAGTGGGCCTCGCTCATCCTTGAAGCCGTTGTCGTCGGGCCGTGATGCCTTCCCTCACTCGGATGTCAGGCTCTGACAACGAGCTTGGTGGACCACATGGCTTCAGGTCATGCGATCTGGAGGCCGTCATAGTGAACCTGGATCCATGGTGGTCAGGCATCAGGTGGCGAAACGAGATATTGAGAACGCAGGAGCTGCTATCGCACCTTCCGGGAGAATATAGTATAGGCAATCTAAATCAGCTGTAATCCTGCTATGATATCCGGGGACAAATTAGCTTCCGGTGGCAATTCAGCTCATCGAGCCGACAGCCAGCATACCTCACTCACGACAGCCGAATACTGACGTCTACGATCCTGAGGCTCGCCAATTCACTGCTGCTCGGCGCGTCTCAAGCAATGCGTCTCAGCGCCGGGGTCACGTCGCAACCCCACGAACTCGTGGAACGTCGACCGGACGGTGTACACTCCAGATGCCATGCCACGCTGCTTATCTACAGATTACAGTATCGAGACCAAGACGTCGGTCGCAAGGGCCGGCGGCGGGCACAATCAGCACAATCAGTCCCCACCGTAGCATCGCGCGCACCTCGGGCCCCTTTGGTCGGGTCATCCACCACGCGACACGGTCACCTCACCAACACTGCCGTGAAGCTTGGTGGGGTCTACCCGCGCCCAGGCACATCTTAGCATGAGCCATGGCATGCGTGGTTGGAGTTTCCCAAGTCCGAGTAGACGGACCTAGACCACCAGCTAGCACATGCTGGAGTAGACTGGTTACAGTTCGCAGATCGCTGGCATCTGTCATCATGCGCTCCCGCGAACTGTTCACACAAGGCCTGGCAGGGGCCAGCACAAGCTCTTGATCTCCGCGGGAGCGAGGCTGTCGAGGGAACCCCCGATTGTCAAACTCGACGGCGGAAAGCGATTGGCTCTTCACGTCGAGTCCCTCGCTGCGGGCGACGGCAGCTCTGAGAGAGGGCCTGCGGGTCTGAAACGGCTGCTGCGATGGCGGACCAGTCACCGATAGGCGTTTCCTGTGATGGGGGTAGGTGTGGGCGCCCATGATCTTCACAAGGGCCTCTATCTTCCGAAACCCGGGCTCCCACGTCCAGGGTTGTCTCCCAGGGCCTCTCTCCTCTGGGCACTCACTCACTCGCCTTGCTCGATCTCCATCCCAGCACCCAGTCAATGCGGGGAGCCTGCCTTGGTGAGCCGCGAGGGCGGGCATCGAGCTTCCCCAATTGGCCATGTGGCTCATGAGTTTTCGCCTGCTTCGGGTCCGGAAGGCCCATCTTAGATGCGGCAACAAGGGCCACTGACGTGCAGCAGGAACCTTGAAGACCGTTGGACGTCGTTGGCTGGGATGGCATCGGAGGGACGAATGCGATACGACAGTCATGAAATCTCCGATGATCTCGGTCAGCCGTCATGCAGAAATGCTCCGAAATAAGATGGCGGCTCACGGGATCTATTTCCACGCCTCCCCAGCGAGTCGAGGGCGGTCTCGACTGCCTCCAGGTCCGTACTGTGTATGAGTGAGTGCTGGCGGCGTCTGAGCCCTAGTCCGGGAAGTCGGAGGGAGACTTGGAGAGAATAAGCTTCTCGCATCGCGGTTTCTGAAAGGGATACCGCGACTGTTGGGAGTCTTTCCCATGCAGTCGATCGATAGGCTTGTGGAGGGTGTTCGTGCTCCTTTCCGGCCTGCACAGTGGCTCGCCGCCGAAAGTCAAGAGGGCTAGTCTAAACCCAATTATGGCCCGAAGACCACCACCACCACGTTCGATTCACCGCATGTTTTCATATAGGTTCGCCTCTATTGAAACGCTACGAACGGCGAAGCATTTGAGATCCGGTGTCAAGACACAGCACACTATACACACTGCCTCAATTCCGAGATAGCTAAGCATCGGTCTCCAGGGAAGGGAACACGCATCCCGCTTCCGATGTGTCCGCCTGTGGGAGAGAAGGGGAAGAAAAGGTGGAGAATAGAGATTCGCGACTGGTGGGATCGTGTCTCTACCATGGTGAAGTCCACACTTTTCGAAGGTAACGTCAAAGTCCAAGCGTGCTCCGATCATTTCTCTCCGATACGACTTGCAAGAGTAATGGCAGGCCCACTCCGCAACACCACGGCAGAGCCTCAGGAGCCTGCCTGCCTGCCTGGGACAGACATCGGTGGGCGATGATGGGTGCCGCAGCAAGATTGTTAGCTGATTGCCACAATCTTGGGGCGTTTCGCTACGTCTGTCTGGACCGCATCCATCGTTTCCCAAGATTTCAATTACGCTCCTAGCCGTGTGACAGATCCACACTAAGGTCAAGCCTGGCGAGTTTGACCACCACGAACACTGCCCGTGCGCTGCTTGAAACGCTGAGGAGCTGCCAACTACCGGAGGCTAATATGCATCCCGCTCCCTAGCCACATCCCCAGATATTCTGGACTGGACCGCACTCCTGGTGCTGGCCCTTCATAGCATTGCCATTAATGCGCAAACAGAAAACAATCAAGGGCTGCCAAATGTGGTAGACCGCGAGCCTTTCGGGTGTGCTGGCTGTGCAGGTGTCGTCCGGGCTCTGTTCGGCACTGACCGAGAGAGAATCTGGACACCACATTCTCGGAGAAAACGTGGCCGGCGGCGCAGAACGACAGCTCACCCACAGCACGAAACAAGATACAGCCTACCTTATCTGGAACAATACCACCTCCATCTTGGAAGAGAAAACCTGATGTATCGGATATCGTGAGAACCGACCGCACAAAATGGAGTAGCCAAGGGTCAAGATGTGTGTGTGGCTGACACCACTACCGTGCGTCACTCGATCCCCATACAGAAGACTAAACTGACCAGTCCGCAGCTGCCCACTTCCAGGGGGGATGTGTGCCTCATGACATCCATTGTAGCATTCTCCTCTTACGCACAGGCATCCGTGCTCGTCACCAAGGATGTGGCACCATCAAAGTAGCTGCCAACATGCTGGGCCCTGTCGTTCCTCCCGTTCACGTCAAGCCCCCTCCCTCAGGTTGTTGGAACACCCGTCAGCAGTCAGCTGTCTGCTAGTGTCAACTCATGAACTACGGTCTCATGGATAATAGCACTCATGCTATTTCATCCGGAGCCGAAGAGGCAAGGGTCCTTGGCTGGACAGGGACTACGTCCTACTGGTGTTCTTGCCCTTGATATCAAACGCAACACCACCGCCTTCGCCCCCCTTCCGTTTTCTGTCCGAAGTACTACACAAGCCACTAGACGACCGGATGAGAACATACCCTTTCTCTTACGAAACCATTCCTCGGTCCCCAAATGTCAGGACTGACTCGATGGTGCAGACGTTAACGGCCGATCATGAACATGTTCGTCTTGATGTTTGCTTGAAAGAGGCCGTTCCATCCCACCACCACCCTCTCCCGCCGGCTTTTTCTTTCCTCTAGAAGAATCGCCACTTTTCTCCCTTCTTCGAAAAGGTTCTCAGCTGCCCACACCGAGTCTGTTCCCCGCTCGGCGTAGGTAGCTGGTTGTCGTCAAACCAAAACTACGATGCTTTTCCCTCTGGAGGCCCTGCGGAACTGGCCCACGCCCAACTATGCCAACCCGGAGAGGAGAGGGCCGGCGGCGACCATTGTCGTCTCTGTGCTGCTTGCTCTCGTCACACTCATCCTCATCGTCCGCATATACACCCGCGTGCGGATATCGAGGGGGTTTGGGCTGGATGATGTGCTCATAATATTTGCCTACGTACGTGGTTCCCTCGGTCGACGCTTTCCTCTGAGCCGCAACTGACTTGCAAACAGATCCCTACGGCGGCCTTTGCTGTGCTCTCATTCATCGCCATGTGGAAGTTTGGCTGGGGCACTCACGTTTGGGACGTCCCAATAGAGTTGACCAAGCCGAGTTTGCAGTTTAGGTAGGACATTGCTCGTGTAGACATTTCATCAATACCTTTGTGCTAACAACGCCCCGTTCAGCCTGGCAAACCAGTTGTTGTTCGACGTCGCAACATCGCTGACCAAGCTGTCCATGCTGTCACTCATTTACCGAGTGGTTTCCGCGGATAAGAGCCGCTACAGATACGTTGTACTGGCACTGGCAGCCGTGGTCCTCGCGGACGGCTTGATATTCTTCTTCATCACGACATTTCAATGCAGGTATGTCTTCTCTCGATCTGTATAGTGCAAGAGTTTTATTTCTGACCACCAAACAGCCCCGTCTCAGACTACTGGACGCTTTCATTCGTCCCGCAGAAGTGTATCAACGAAGAGTTGCACCTACTGGCTGCTGGATGTATCAACACCACGACCGACTTCCTCATTGTTATCCTCCCAATACCATACGTAGTCCGGCTCAAGCTACCAAGGAAGCAACAAATTATCATTGTCAGCCTGTTCACGGGTGGTCTTTTTGTCACAGCCGCAGGTGCCGTGAGGACATATGTGTTTCACATCACGCTCACGGATCCCACTCGCGACTTGACATGGAATGCATACATTATCATCATCGTCAGCGCACTTGAGCTGTACATTGGCATTGTAAGTCATCTGTCTGAAAGTATGTCATTAGGCAAGACAAGAAACTCACAACCAACTCAACAGATCTGCGCTTCCATCCCCGCCATCAAACCTTTTGTTGCCCGCTACTTACCTATCATGCTCGAGAACCCAAGATACTGGCTGTCCAAGCAGTCAGAAAGCCGCAGAGACCCCTTCGACAGGCCATCAGCCGCAGGCAAAGGACTAGAGCCCGACTTCTGGCTCGTGACCGAGAGGGATTCGACAGTCACCTTCCAAGATATCGAGTCGGAATCCGGCCTGGTCCTGCAGATGCAGCCGCGGCCGCCGATGCCGGGCATGCCGACGCCGACGAGGCCGCCGCGCACCGCCTCGACGCTGCACACCGGGACCGCCCTGTCGACCATCACCACCAACACCAACACCACCACGGCAACAGCAGCCGACGACAACCTCTCGGTCGCGTCGGCCGCGTCGGCCGTGCCCGCGCCCCTGAGGGTGGCCAAGAGCCCGCGCGCCAGCACTGCCAGCTCGCAGCGGCCGGACCTCAACAAGCCGCTGCCGCGGATCGGGACTGTCGTGCTGGACGCGAGCTTCGCGAGCGAGGCGCAGAAGCACATGAGTAGCGTGTACCAGTTCATCCCGCACGAGGACGGGCACATCAGCGTGCACAAAGCGCGAAAGAGCGCGTTCGGCAATGGCTGAAAGGAAATAGAACGGGCGTTTGGATACCCGTGAAAATTCTATTATGGACGATTCAAAAATCGCCAGAGAAAAAAAGTCTATACGCGAAAGTCCTTCTTTATGGAGCTTCCCTTTCTTCATGTCTGGAGAAGGGGTAAAACGCTCCCGTTGCAGCCCCCGTGGCTGGCTGAGACCAGCTTAGGCAACAGAAGGGGGCGAGAGGACAGTAAGTCCGGCCGCACAGCAGATGCTGTGCCGGGTCACTCGCAAAATTTTGACGTGGGAGTTGAGGACACTCGAGAGTGCCTACCCACGCAGAGAGCTTGGAGACTTGGAGAGCAGGAGGAAGAATTGCTCTCGGTTCACTGCTGCCAATGGCAGTCAGTCACTCCTTAGTGCTCGCGCACCTTACGACTATAACGAAACAAGGTTTTCACGGCCTGTGTCTTTCGGTCTAGATACCATTTAGATAGCTACCAAACTAATAATTCAAATGGGAAAAGCACTTTATGCTACAGAAAACCTGACCCCAGTATGTGTGTATGGTCGTAGTGTTCGTTACAAGGCCTATTCGAACATTAACCACGACACCAAAGCATCACGGCCACGATACATAGACCGACATCTGGTGGAGCCAAGAATCTTGGTGCCTCCTTTCTCGTGTTCTCTTCTCCTGGACAAATTGTCACTTGACCTCCGGCTAGACGGCACCAACCCTCCCAAGCCCATGATGAAAGACAGACGTTCTCATCGAACAAGTGTGACATCGGTGGTTTCTTTTCGCCTGCCGGCCCTTCCGTTTGGTTTCCTTCCTTCTTTTTTCCTTCGTCCGCCGCAGCATCCGCTTCTAAATCCGCTTTATCCCAAGTTACGAAACATCGGACCCGCCCAATCGCAAACCCGCCCGTTGAGGAAGGGTCTCTGTCATGGGACTCCGTTTCCGCGTATGTGTGTGCGGGCGAGAGGGAGACAGAAACCCATCGGACGAACCCTCCGCTTGGGCCGTTGAAACCGCGCTACTACCACACGAAGGTGCCCGGAGTTCTTGGTGTTGGACGGCGGGCTTCGGCGGACTGGCAGACGATTTCGGATGAATGGGAACTGGGTGGTTGTCAGCTGCGCTGAGCGGTGGCACCTTGAAACCCTTGGGGCGAAGGCACGTTTGGCTTCGGTGACGAGGTGGCGAAAGATCGGGACCGAATGGATTGGTTGAATCTTTTTCCCTCCCTCTCTATCGTGAGAATGTGGGATCAGCCTGTCAGCCTATGCAGTCTTCCATCCTACGCGCCAGTCTACACGCATCCAACTCATCCCACCTACTGCGCCCACTGCAGCCAAAAACCAGCCATGCTGATCACGGGGCCTAAGGTGACCGCCGCGTGGTGAAGGTAAGTAAGCAAGCAGGCAAGCAGGTAAGCGCCCATCTCCGTGCCACGAGGGGCAGCAAAGCAAAGGCACGTATGCACTGGGGCCCAACGTCGCCCTTCACGAAGCACCACCATCTCGGACTACACAAGCCCTTCCAAGTAAGTACAGGTCGTGTGACACCTTGCCGTGCCAAATCAGGCAGTCGAGGGATTCCTAATGGGGGTGCGTCCAGTATCGTAGAACCGCGACCTCCATTGCCCACTCAAGTCCAAGACCCGGGTTTCAAGAAGCCCACACCCTCACCGTCTAAGCGGCTCCATTTTGTTCGGTCGGGAATAAGCAACATATGCAAAAGAGAAGAAGGTGGGCGGCTGGTGGGACGGGCCAGAGACAGAACCGATGGAGCCCAACGCATCAGAGCCCAACCCAAAATTGTCCCCAGTGTCGGCGACCCAACCGAGAGACGGGCGGGAAAGGGGCAGCAACTTGGGGTGGACCACTGAGCAGTCAGTCCGGTTCTGGATGGGGGCCACTTCGATGCCCGACTGCCACCCGCCCAGGACGGGCCAACCACCGCGAGGCAGGCGGGCAGGCCCGAAGCGAGGTGAGTGGTCGGTGGGGGGATCGTCGCCTACCGTCTCTGCCCTTTCAATATTGGAGCCAGTCGGTGTGCGAAGTAAAGAGTGGCGACAGAGAAAGACGGTATAGGGTAACACAAGATGGAAATGGACACCGCATGGTGGCTTCCTTTGGGTTGCGAAGGATATAAAGGGGTGCCTGTTGTCTTGTCTCCCTGGCTGGCAGCCTCTCCGTGTTGACGACCATCGAGATCCATCTTGTACACGTGCACATCCGCTGCTTACTTTCTTCTCCTGACCATTGCGAGGGCCACCGAAGCGCATATGCGCGAGGACGGGCTCAATGTTCATGTCGCCGTCCGCTACCCGCTCATAGTATCAACGACCTCGGATCGTGGGACAGACACAGACGTGCCCGAGTCGAGACTCGCTGATGCCCTCGACGAGAACTTCGCTACGTGAACATGGCACACGCCTACAGCACAAGACACCGAAACGATATTGACGACAAACTATTTTCTCATTTTTCTTTCCATGAACACCCCAAGCATAAAATCAGGTACCTCGAAAACACAACAATGACCAAAACAATAGTGTGCGACCTCGCCAACACGCAAAAGACATGAAAGAAAAGCAAAGAAAATATCCAAATGTAACAAAAAATGTTGCTGTTGCCCAGGTTTGTTCTGTTCATCCAACGAAGGTTGCCCTTCGATACAAAGTCTTCTAGATTTGTTTACATGCCCGTCATGAACCGAAAATCCCCGAATGCAGATTAGTCATTCTCTTTTTTGGTGCTCAAATGCAACATGCAACAAGAATCAATTTCACAGCGCAATCAATTGCCGCCCGCGGTGGCGCTGGGCGGCTTCCGTATCCTTTTTTGGGTCGCTGCTTGAGGCGGCAACCTCGGCGCGGCATCCTTTGGCAGGGCACTTTGACAAAGTCAAAGCCAGTGTGATAGTCCTTGGACTGTTATCAAGTCCGGAGCGGTTGCAACCTTGGCCGGATCAGCATGATCCTCTCCTGAAGGGTCGTCCCATTTGGCGCACGTGTATAGTGGGCCTTGCTCGGCGCGACGGTTTGAGGCCAGCCTCATCCTCGCTCGACACGGCCTGAGCTCGTGGTGCGTGGGGATGATTGAAACCTCATGATCGGCTGAAATCCTGTCCTGGGTCGACGGCTTTTGCACTTGCAGTCTGTACTCAAAATTCCTCAAGTAACGTCTGTAAGACAAACGATTGTTAGTTCCAACTTCTAAAACGTGGCAACTAGAGATCCTCTCCAAAGTCGACAGCGGGGAGAGAAACTAACCAAAATTCATTCAGCCGGATTGCTGAGCAAAAGGGTTGTACTGCTGCAGGACCAGACCCGGGTTGTTGTGGGCAAAAAGGTCCTTGTGGATCCTTGCCATGGCATCCAGACGGTCCCTGAAAGCATTGATGTGGTCCAGGACAATGGGATCATCCGCCTGGGGAAACGCGGCAACGAGATTAGGGAGGGCAGCCTGGATCTCGGCCCACTCGCCTCGGAGCTTAATGGAGGCATCTTCGACCTTGGGCATCTCCGCGTCCATCACCGGCTTGGGGGACTTGCGGCCGGGCAGGGCCTTACCAGTGGGCTCACTCTTCCTCTTCCTGGTCTTGGAAGAGTCCTTCGGGATGCTTCCGCTGGGCGACGGGGGTCCTGAGCGGGCGCCCAGCGTGGACCCATTGTCGTTGTGTACACGGCGCATGTGGTCGCGCAGGTTCCAGTTGCGGGGGAATCCATTGCCAGGAACAGCTCGGTCACATCCTTCATAGGTGCAAAGGTAGGGCTTGTCTCCGTGTCCATGCATCGCGTGGGCCTCACGCTCATGTCTCAGCAGACACGCGGTAGAAGAGAACCTGGCGTTCTCGCACGAGTCGACCTTGCAGCGGTAGGGCTTGAGGTGCGAGTCCACAAATTTGCTGTTGCGATCATCGTTAGTGCGCAAGCGCGGGATACGGGTCACGGAAAATTAGAAGCGATTCTGTCACTTACTCGTAGTTGCACTTGAGCTTCTCGGGCTTGTGGTTGCAGCTTGCTTGTCCCTCCCACGGGCAGTGGAAGAGGCCGTCCGCCTTGGGATACGCATTCTTGTAGAGTGGATGATCCCGCGCAGACTCACCTTCGCCGACGGTTCGGCGACCACTCCAGCCGGTCATTGAGACTTGGTCGTCTCCCAGAGCAGGCATCATGCTACCGTCCAGATCCTCGGGTCCCATCATGGGTTGAGAGGCATGTCCGCCTAGGCTGAATGTGTCCAGGGACTGAAGTGCTGGGGAGTTGGAGGAAACACTCGTCAGGGGCGAGTTGTGCAAAGCCAGCGGCCAGACGTCATCCTTCGAGGCGCAGGAGCCCTCGCTCAGGTTGTCCCAGGATTGAGTGGGTGACCCACCAGACATGCTGGTATCGAAATCCAGAGGAAGGGCATTGGGGTCCACATGCTGGTTCACAGAGAAATCACTGAAGGACAGTCCATTGACAGGCAAACCATCCATCTGGGGGTAGAAGCCTGACGTGACCATCTCCGGCGATGTTGTCATGGGAGCAGACTGCTGGTAAAGATATTGGGGAACGTCCATCAAACGGGTGTTTCCAAGTCCGTCCTGGAACGTGTGTGCATTACCTGAGATGTCAAATTTCGACGCCATAGAGGCGTCCTGTGACATGACTGAATGGGGCCTTGGCTTGCTCTTGCTCGAGGAAGCCTTGGAGATCCGGTGGCTCTTGGCAGGACCTCGGATCGAGATCCGTCTCATTGGCTCAGCCTTGTGAGTCTTGTCACCTCCAGCTGTGGGAGCTGGCATCCATGTGGTCTGGAAGTCCTCGGATGTAGTCTGGGGTTTCCCGGCAGTAAAGTGGCCCATGGTGAAAGAATAATCCTCGGGTTCTCCTTGGTCTGCAAAGAAGTTCTGTGGTCCTTCTACTGTCGTAGTGTCCCACGCTGATCCCGAAGGATCAGCCGATGGTCCTGTTTGAGAGAAAGGAAAAATCCCGGAAGAGTTTGGAGACATAACACCGGCTTGAGTATAACTGTGATCGCAGGTTGGTAGGTTAGTGTGCTGTTTTTTCCACTATCCCGGTTGTTGAGAATAAGAAAACACCAAACACCAAAACAAAACGAGTCATGTCATAGTTGGCAACAACTTTGTTCCTGTAGTCGCCACATATTAGTTTCTACGTTCAAACGGCCAGCGTCAAGGTAGGGACTTTTACAGACCAACTTGGGAGGAATTCCTCATTGAGACCAGGTGGCGAGCGGTGGAGATCCGGTTTGTCCAGGCAGATTTTGTAAACGGATGGTCCGGGCCGTTGACAGGAGAGCGCAAGGCGAAATCAGAATCAAAAGGGTGAACATCAAGATGCGGACGCATCGCGCTCCAGGACAATTGGAAAGGTACAGTTCGCGGGTGGGTCGTGTGGTCCATACGTGGTCGAAAAACAGATGTCCACAATAAAAAAAGTGGTTATCCGGAGGAACAAAATGGCACAGCGTGCGTCCAGAATGGCCAAGAATGGAAATCAGAAAAAAACAAATGGTCCTAGCGGGAAAGCAGTGACCGGCTGAATTGGCGAAGTGTTCCGGGAGCAAGAGTATCATCCAGGTGCCATGTCCTTCGGGAAGAATATCCATGTGCGGCTGCACAGCAATCAAAATTGGATTGCAGTATCAGAGAGCACACCACCAGGACCAAGCCGCAAGAGCTTCGAGCTGCTGGTGTGCCTCAACTGACATTGAGGTTCGAGTACCCCCCAAGGGGTTTGAGCAAAGTTGTGGCCGGCCCATCCACGGAAATGGAGGGGGGTCCTTCCTGTGTCGAAAAAACAAGCATCTGAGAATTCCATTTGCTCCTTGGATATCCGGGGCAAATAGTACTGAACTGGTCCAGAAGAAAATATCCCATGATCCCGGGCAAAACCTGTTGACAGCAGTCTGCACGCTCAGGGTGATACTCACAAGCATCAAATGATGCGGACGCAGAGCTGCGTTGAAAATTGTCCTAGGCTCTTGGAGTCAAGAAACCAGTGGAATCCTGTCCCGGAAGTGTTGCGGCGTCCATTGGCAGTTCAAAGGTCCAGAAGAGAAAGAAAAAAATCCTTGGGATCCATTGCTCCTGGGTGCGGGTTCATATCCTGAGGTCCGAGAAAGAGTGGTTTTTCCTTGTCCATCCGGGAAACTTTGAGGCGGGTCCCAGTGTCGTAGATTGTTGAATAACAAGACTTGGCTCATAACATGACAGGCTCAAGAAGCACACAAATACGCCTCCCAGGGGATAGACAAAGGAAAAGTAAGTGTAGTATACCTAGAAGGGCTTTGGACTTCGCTTCTATCCAAGTGGTATCCGGACATGGTATCCGAACGGTTTGATGTGACAACGGTGGTCATCCTCTCCAGAGCGGCTGCTCAAAAATCCAATGGGTTGAAGGTATCACCACCTGACGAATTTGTCAAAAGTGGGCGATACACGTGTGATCCTTGTGGAACAACTGAATATGTTGTTGCTCTGACCACGGCAGTGGTAGCAGAGATGTGAAATCCTTGGGGCGCGAAGCACAACCGGCAAAGTTATCCAGAACAGGCTTATTCTCCTTGTGGAACGATGTTGTGTTCAAAAGCAAAACAGAGATATCCTTTTGGGTCGAGAAGGGGTTGTTTGAGAGCAAGATGAGAGTAGTGGAGCGAGTCAAGCCCGAGCGAGCACGAGGAACGATGGGGGAGGTTGTTAAGAAGTGGCGAAAACAGCGGGAGATCAGCAGGAGGAACCGTGTGGAACAGCGTGGACGTTGCTGGGTTGGGCAGTGATGCCTCCGGACGCGAGGTGAGCTGTGGGTGCAGAGTGCGAGTGTGTGTGTGTTGGGAGAGAAGAGGAGGAGGGGGCTTGATGGGAAGTTGGGCACAGAGAGGGGCCGCTTTGGGTTTTAAACTTGCAGCGACGCGGACAGGGCACAACCAAGGCAGTTGCGGGTGGGGAATCCGCGCAGAGGGAAGGGCCCCACCCTCGTGAGCTGGCGCCTTCCAACTGGACGCAGCACCCTGGCGGTCTGGTGGTGAATGACACGGCACCCCTGCCAATGAATCTCCCAGCCCTCCCTCCTTGATGGCCCCTTTCCCCTCCCATCCAGCCATCTTCAGCTCGCTCATCTCGATTGATGGCCGCGCCCATTTCCCGTCACGAGCAGCAGCCCCATCGGAAGCTCCTCCTGCTCCAGATCCCATCTCCCAAAGCACGCTGGCACCGCGCGCCTGTCCAAACCTGCTGCGTCTCGCTCGCCAAATAGTCTAGTGGACTGACTGTACTGCACTTCTGCTGGTGGGCCATCACATCGGCCGCATCATGCGAGCCCATTGAGTTGGACTGATGACGGGCTCTCGCTCTCTCTCCCCACCTCCCGTCTATTACTTTCTTCTCTTCCTCCTTCCTGCGACATGTGCTCGGCCGTCACGCTTCAAGCTTCAAAACCAAAGCCAACTTTGCTGGTCCGGGAAGCTCTCCCAGCCAATGAAGGCCTGGTTAAGGGCTTGGGATGGCTGGGAGTGCCTCTCTACTGGCCAGCTAGACAGTAGCGAAGACAACGCATCCATGCAAGAGGCCAACTCTATCACGCCAAGCCCAGCGCATGATTGGCAACCTTTCCCACCGCTGCTTCGAGCCGGCGTGCCAGGCGTGCCTCGTGCGGAAACCTCGGGATGCGCCGTTAATGCTGGTCGTCTCTTGCTGGCCCATCGTCTTTCGCGTGCTCTCCTCGTCACCAAGGAGCAAGACCAGCCAGATCAGCGAGATCAGCCCCTCACCCACCACTCAGTCACTCTACAAAGCATTGTATGTATCCGAGCTGCCGAGGTATATTCCGGACGCGCAATACCGGTCATGCGCGAGCGATTTTCATGGCCGGGCCGTCGTCTAGCCGTTTGAGAAGCCTGTTTCCTAGTGCCAGTGCTGGTAATTCTCCTGACGATCAGCCACCGGGAGCACAATGGCCTTGTCACCACGCGCGAACGGCCTGATCTACGTGGCTGCGTGGCTGGGGAATGGCGTCAAACCCGAAGCTCGTGGCGTCTGTTGCGAAGGTAGCAGGGCGGCTGGTCTTTCATACTTGTCCAAATCACCTCCGCGGGTGTCCCCATTCACAGCTGCACAGCTCTTTGTTGCAGAGGAGGGTGGGAAGTTACTATGGACGAGCAACGTTGCACGGCCGCGATTGTTGGAGATTTCAACCACACCCGGTACCAGTCGCCGTGTCGGATTCGTCCCCAACGTCACATCGAGCGATAAGGTCGCTTGCTAGCCAAATGTTAGGACTCAGGACTGTCTATTCTGGGACACGGTGGCTGCCCAGCTCGGGTATGAAGCTCATGTGAAGCTCTAACATGCGAGAGCGCTGCACCTCTCGTCATTCCGTTCGGCTGGCTGCAGCAATGGGAGTTAGACTCATCAGCCTGCGTCGGAGACTGCCCTTTCCCACATGCTTCTGAGCTCTCGCTCGCCTTCGAATTCGATGAAAGCGACCTTCTTCAGCACAGCAACAGCTTCTGGCCATGTCTGCAACTGCAGCATCGCGCTCGTGCTGCGAATGTGATGGTCAATCCGTCCCTGCTTCCAGCACAGCTGCTCAGGGTCACGACCAGACAATGGTGTCATGCTGGCCATGGCAGTGCGAGAGAGCATCAGACTCCACAACAAAGCAGCTTGCTCGACAGAGTCGTTCCTTGCGCGTCGCTCAAAACCTTCTGTGTCTGCACCAACAGAGTCCATGAGACATTCGAGGATTTCGTTGCTCATGCGGCCGGGGCGGAGCACTAAGCTGAGGTACATGTACGCGATCATACGAGCACTGGTACAACCCGGATCTCGTTGCTGTCCACGAGTATTTCTCAAGAGGCTGGCGGTTCCGCAATTTGAATTGGCGGGCTTGATCTTGTCCACACACCACCATGCGTCTGTTGGCTTGGGCGACAGACCAATGAACAGCACGCTGCGCAAAGTACATTGGTTGACACTGCTGATTGCGGAGGACAGCTGCTCCTGCACATCATCCCTCGTGACACAGCCAACTGCCCTGGTAGTGCGATTACGGTCAGCATTGCTTGTGCAGTCGGTACAGTTACCGCGGCTTCACTCACATCCCAAGGAACTTTTGCAATATGGTCAATTCGGCGGTGACGATCGGTCCCCAATGGTGGTTTGCCGCCGTTACAAGCCCATTCAGGTGCATGACCACTGCCGATAGGGCATCTGGGTTTGTCTATTGCTGTCAGATCAAGTATTGATGGCGGCTTCTGCGCTCTGAGCCCCAGACAAGCAATTCTCACCTCCCACGAAGCAGCCTCTAAAAGCAACAGGCAACCAATTGTTGCCATGACGGAGTCACCCGTGTCTTGGAAGGAACTCCCAAGATGCCTCTTTATGAAGTCGAATGCATCTTGCTTGAAATGCAGCAGAGGGACTTGAATATTCCCTGTGGATGTCTGTTCAGTACCGGGCGCATCGGACGAAGCACGCCCACTGCGACTTGAGCTCCAAGGTGGCAGAGGCAACCTGATCTGCGTCAGCAAAGGCGCTTGAACCCCCACACATGGTATTCTACTGATCATAGAGCTGACAGCGTCCCTTGCAGGTCACGGGAGTCTTGACGAGCGAGTTGGCACTTACTGAAATGTTGCTCCTGAAGTCGAGGGGTGGAAGTTCGTTGTGGTCTCCCGTGCTACTGCGCAGCGACAGAGTCAGCCATCCAGCCGGGTACAAAGTGGTAGAAACACGAACATACGCGCGCGGAACAGCCACCAGGTCTTCTCCGACACGTCAGCTGGAATGCCGGAGAACAGTGTCGTGGTAAAGGCATCAGCTCCAAAGTTTGGGCGGTCCTCGGCGTCCTCGTTACTGGACAGTGGCTCAGATGTATCTCTGCCCCTGGGCTGGGCTCCTACCCCCCTATTCTTGTGCCTGGCATCACCATCGCCACAGTCGGATTGTTCTGCGGGCGATGCGGAATCGTCATAGTACGAGCACCTGGAGCCGCTGCGAACACAGCTCGCGCTTTGTCAACTCTACCCGTCAGCGTCAAAACCACACTCGCTCGTCTCACCAGATGACGGATACCAGGGTGCAAGCGCTTGGTGGAATCGAAATGGCCCCGCCGTGTCTGCATTATCCAGAGCAGAAGTGGTCGGTGTCACTCACCAAACTGGTCTCGCCTCATCACACCTCACGTGACGCTTCTTACATGTCACACACCCATTTCTGCTCCGCCGATGGTATCTCCGTTGCCGTTGCGGTGGTGGGTTCCCCAAGAATTCCGTCGATCCGTAGAATGCCATTGGGGATGTGCTCAAGTTGCCACTAGGCGTCGACTTTCTCTTCCGCGCAGTACACCGACGGTGTGTCCTTATGAGATGGAGGGCAACGTTCAGGTCACGTCGAGTCACCTCCCTATATTGACGACACCGGTTCGCCTGCGATTGATGTACATCGCAACTATGAGGTCCAGATCCCTTCGCATCGGAACAAGATGAAGCAGCCTAGCCAGAAAGACACACCGCCCCGACTAGGAAGCAGCCAAGCTGCTGAATCGGCATAAGTTGGCAACCGTCGACATGGCGTTCAGATCGTGAACGGATTTGATAGCGTTGCCAGATCTCTTGGCATATATCATCTCGAGGATTCTTAAGGTCTTACATTCTGCTGTTAAGCCCGCATCCAGCCACTTGGAATCCACGTGGGCGCCAGTCTAGCCTTGCAGCGCTTCAAGCCGGTGCTAATTGTCCAGGGCAAGCATCTTGAAAGGTCACATTAGGCAACAGAATACCTACAAGCTGGGAAGACTGGACGGTCGGTGCCAACGACTGTAGGCAAGTGCTTGTCTCGAGATGCCGTTGAGATCATTGGCGAGTCTGCTGTGGACTATTAGGGACTCAGCTCCAGTAACCCCACCATGGCGCAGGCTCCTGCCCATTCTCTCGATGGTCATTGTCCGGAGAGCGATGGCTCATGTAGCCACATGGGGCAGTTTTGTCTTCGTCAAAGACGGGACAAGCCGCATAGCAGCGTCATTAGACTCGGCATGGACTAGATCGAACAACGAAGGAGCCAGCAGCTTGTATTGACGAAGCCTGGATGGATCGGACTGCTGACGGTAGGAAAGTGGAACGCGCTATTGCCCCTTAGCAACTTGCACTTGCATGCCAAAATACTGCTGCCTTGAGCTGCGCAGATTGAGCAGCGACTGGCGTCAGAATCTAGCGCCGCGTAGGATGGACGAGGGAGGAAACGGCTCCGCGGTGTGAGCTCGTTCAGCCGGCGCGCCTTAAAAAGACTGTTCTGGAATTTGTTTCAGCTGATCTATTTTCCACGAGGTCGTAGACTCTGACAACAATGCGTCGTGGAGATTGGAGACCGGAGACCACCATCACCGGACCACAGTTGTATTCGGGACCTAATATTAGCTCGTACAAGGGCGAGCCAGCCTTCTGGGCAAGAGTTTCTTCGAACGGTCGCTCTCCCAGCTGATCGGGACCGATAACTCATTAGACTTGAGGGCTTCCTTTTTCATGTGTTGCACGCCGAAACATATGAGACGTCATGGCCTGCCTGCCGTCGCCGAAGCATGATGTTGCCTTGTGGCACAACGGCAAACTCTCAAGGATCGTCCGATGACCCGAGAACGGTCTCGCTCCGGCCACGGCGAATCCCAACATTGTGTGGCCCCCGAGCGCTGGTTACCGAACGATGATGCTAGCCACAAGACCTGTCAAGGCAGTTCATCACTAAAATGGATGACAGATGTAACACCGGCACAAGCAGTCTCGGGTCTATCTTTGGCCATCATGCTCGAGAGCAAGTTCTCTTGGGGCTGCCCGGGACACCCCAGAACCCCGCTCGGGTTTCCCTGCGACCCCATCCCACTGCCCCTGGAGTTTGGGAAATTTGGTGGAGTGCTCACTCAAAGTTCCAACCATCTTCTGGAACTGGCGAAACTTTACTGCGAGCCTTGGCACATCAGTGGGCTCATGTCCTTCCCCAAGGTTGCACTCCAAATACCTCACCGTGTTTCGCGGGGGAAACCACCCAGAACCTCGAGCAACTGCAGACCCAACATCTTACTCGGGACACGCAGACGCGGCCGCTTCGGTCGAGTGGACATGACAGGTTCATATTTCTGCATGTCTTCTCCTCCCCAGCGTGTCCAATATCTGCTGCCCGACTGTCATCGAAATGCTGACCTATCAGCAGGTGTTCTTTTAGACTTCAAGGCTACCGCTGTGTGAGACGGCGTCTGTATCTGGCATCAATGCCTGGGTTGGGCACCCCATTCCATGTTTCACTGCCCAATGTCCCCAGCTGCTGTCACCGCTGCCCGAAGATCTGGGTGCTTCCCTGCATGATCTGTTCTCCATGATTCCACCAAACCTGGATTAACTGTCAACCTTTGGGCCACGACATACCCTCTTGTTACAGCCGTGGAGGCCCAATCGATGCCCTATCGCCCAGGTCAAATCCACAGCCGCGCCGCCTGCACACCAATTGCAAATCATGCTGCTTTCCCCAAGCAGGTCGTGTCGGATTAGGAGACTCTGCTAAGCCCGCCCGTACGCCCAATTGCGCGCGCCCAGGGTAGGCCCCGGCCCCCCCGCCAGCTGTTCACCAAGCTCGCTGTCTACGCTCCAGATGCATTCCCTGACTTTGACGGAACCCCAAGGTGGGAATTGCTGGCAGTTCTGCCGCGCTCCGTGCTCCATGCCTGCTTTTTTCCAGTAGCCCGATTTGTTGTGGTTCGTAACTGCCCACAGTAACGACAGTCCTCGTGCATGCGGCTTGAAGATCTCTGTCCCTGGTCTCGTGGATTGTGGATCCTGAAGCAGGGTGCCAAATGAAGTTGTGTTGAGCCTACCCTCAGTCGACTCTTGTTCCTGCCGCCCTGCCTTGGCGATAGGCTTCGGCTACTGCTCACCTAGACAAGGTCCCTTCTTCGCCACTCCCCACAGGTATCATAGATATAATTACCCCCGGCCTTAGAGGTGCACGTTTGGACCGAGAAGGCCTTTCATCTGAAGTTATTCGCAACCCTTCCGGAGTTGGCAAGACAGCCCATCTGTCACGCAGTCATACTTTTCCGAGCAAGCATTACGCTATGGTAGTAGCTGCTTCCTCACATCACCCCGTTTTGGACATCCCAAGGACTAAAGACTTGCGAGTCGCCGTCCACACTCCGGACCGATCACCTGGACAAACTGAACACACACCGCTGCACCACGGAGACCACACATCCCGGAAGGACTAATTGCCATAGCCGTGGGATCCCTTGGTGACAAGAGCAGTTTTAACCCAAACTCTCAAGTAAACTTGGCCCGTCAGGAGCATCCCGTGGACAATCATTAGGAGAGCGCCAGCTACTATTCCATGATCATCACTTGTGCCCACAAGTGTCTCTTTGTCTGCTAGTCTGTTTGTCTGCATTTTTTCTGCTGTTCCCGGAGGCCGTGTCGAATTTTTTTCAACCCTTGGACATCACGATACCCAGGACGCGGAGTCTTTTTTGTGCGAAGATGGCGCAGTCGGATTTTGCCTACAGGAGTTCCAAAGGACCTTGGGGAACGAGAAGGTGCGGACCACGAGACATCTCCCGAACGGAGTCTTGCAGCTAACCCGAAGCAAAGCCCCATTGTGTACCAAGACCCGTACCCGAACGGAGGTAGCCGGGACATGATCAACGGAGCCTACAGCAGCACGCCGCAAAGGTAAGACCAGAGCCATCCAAGTGGGTCACCCCCAAACCAAGGACAGCGAGAATAACAAGCAAATCCCAAAGTATACAATACAGCGGGAGCGCTTCGGCGTACAACCTTCCAGGAAGCATATCGACAGTGACAGCGAGTCATCATGGACGATCCGAGACGGCCTACTCAAATTCTCAAGCGTACAACTCGAGACCGGTTTCAATGACCTACGGGAATGGTGCAGCCCCGGCACAAGCCTATGGGTCCTACAAGAGCACGAATTCACAGAATTGGGATCACCAAGGAAGGTTCTCGCCAACAGACTCGATGGACGACATCATGGCATCGCCCAGCCTGTCCGACTACTCCATCGATAACAGCGGCGGCACCGGGACGACACCGCCGGGTAAGCATCATAAGTCGTCGTCACACAGTAAGGGCAGCCGTTCACAACGGAGACCGTCGAACCGAGACGAGTTCGACGGGCCGCACCAGTTCCTTCAGCGACCGCCGCCAGAGTACATCGCGATGCAAGAACGCGAGCTGCCGCACCTTCCGACCAACTTGCTCGTTCAGGAGCAGGACAGCGTGCTGGCACAGGTCAACGACAGGCTGTCGCAGTGCGCGTACGACTTCGTGGCCAAGTACCAATTCCCGATCCCGTTGACGCAGGACATGCGACCTGTGGAGCGGCCGCAAGACCGTGAATGGACCGAGTGGGTGTACCTACTGAAGCGTCTGGCGACGAAGCGGCGGATCCCGGCGCGGGTGCTGTACAATGGGCAGATCAAGCAGTTCGTGACGATCCTCGAAAACAGCCTTGAGATGAGGCATGCTGCCAAGCACCAGAGCCGGCCACTCAAGGACGACAGGAACATCTTGCAGCTCATCAGCGCCGGCATCCAAGTCGCAAAGATCCTCAAGGATGCCCAGGCCATGGACTACCTGGACCGGCTGTACGTCAGCACCGAGCAGCAGATCCAGGAGAGGGCAAAGGCCGCCGCGGTGAGGTTCAGCCGCTGAAGACCGATCCGTCTGGATCGTCGGCGGGTCAGATCCCTACTGGGGATATGGTGCGGGTGTCGAGGTGTCACCGCGCCGCAACATATTTTATACGTTTTTCATCGTGTCCGTGACTATCCAGCGCGGATCCAGTTCCAACCCACGATAGGCTCCCCAGACATCTGGGTGCTATCACACGTTTTCATACCGACTCAACCTTCCAATCCACGGTCGAACTCTCGATGTGGGGACACAAGAAGCTGAGTATTCATTATACGTTTTGCCGCACAGGAAGCATCGCTCCATTCCACTGGAAGGGGAGACATGCAAGAAGACAGATCAAGGGAATGAGAGAGAGGCCACCCATGGGCGAGCTTCCTCACCTACCTACCTTTCCTTCCACGAGTTGAAGAAAGCAGTTCAACGAAACGGCAGTGTACAGTATCAAACCTTTAAAAAAAAAACCAGGACGGACCTTTTTGACGATCTCATTTCACGAGCCCCATGACACCGGCGGAAGAAAAAAGAAAAACGATAAGGGAAATGGGAAGATAAATTGAGAGCAAGGCATCCAAACCAGCGAGCAGGCCTGCCGTGGTGTGGAACATCGGCGGCGGATGGAATATGGGCGCGGACATTCCTCTGCGAGAGCGGCACCACGGCCTGTTGTTCCTCCGCAATTTTTGCTGAATTTCGTCATGTTTTGGCATTGCGAAAGACTAGCATCGAAGCGAGCCTTGCTTGCGTGTGCGCGTGATTTTGGATGCTCGGGAGACATTGGGTACCGGGGGCGGACTCGCCATCAGCGATTTTGGGAAAGGCGTGCGGGTCTGGGGGAGGGAAAGAAAGTGAGGGCGGGAAGACTTGACTTGCGGTGTTGTTGGACGTTGTGCTGTTACTTGCCCTCGCAATTGCATGCCTGTTTACTTTGCCTTAACTTGCCATGCCTTGCTTTTCTTTTCCTCTCTCTGTCACTCTCCCTCTCTTTCTCTTCATCAATTCCCCCGGAGGACGGATGGAAGGATGGCTAAGTTCTTTCCATGCTTTGCAAATGTAAGCCTGCTTTTTGTTGCCCCCCCCCCAAACATTAGAGAAAGCGTCTGCTTGTTTGCGTGGTTCAGTTCGTCTCGCAAGAAGAAACCACTCCTGCCGTCTTTGCATACCGGCATCGAACAGAACAGCTTGTTGGCCCTGCTTTCCGCCCCACCATTGAGAGACGGAAAATGTAGATTTTCACTAGATTCAAGGGGAAGAGAGGGGTTAGGTGCTTGTGCGCGCGCAGCGTGTGTGGTTGCACCGCACCGTTGGGAGCACTCCCGATTGGGGTTATGTCATGCTTCTCATCCCTCTCTTTCCCCTAGTGCCACAACAGAGATTAGATGTTGCGAGCTGCCCCCCACTAGCCAGCGGTTTGTGTCCCACTGCGTCCTGATGCATCCGGGGCTTTGTTTGCGGTCGCCGTGCCGCCGCTGCTGCTGCTGCCGGTGACGACGTCGGCGCCCACCATGTATGCATGTGTGCATCCGGAGTGACATGACACATGACAGTGCCAATGCCAAAGCTGCCCTGGCCACCGCCCGAGACACATGCGTGGACTGGGCGGACAGTGTCCAAGTACGACCCGTCGAGTCTGTATGGCAAGAGGAGGACACTGAAGGACAGAGACCCCGTTTCCGAGGCTTTTCTGAGCACAGCCCGAGGTCACCACCGCGTACATTGTGGCAGGCCTCGTGGGCATCGCTTGCGTGGTTGTGCGTTGTGCGTTGTGCGTTGTGCGTTGTGCGGCTGGCAACGGGCAGATACTCAGAGAGGAAAAAGCAAGATGCAAGACTGGCAGAATTGGCTGCTTGAGGAAGCAAAAGGACCCCTGCTGCAGGACGACCGGCTTCCGCACACCCATCATGCCGAGAGGAAACCGCTGCTGGAGACTCTGCCTCTCGGTCACGTTGCGGGGTCCGCATTGGCCAGACCGTCCAAGCTACCCTTGCTGTCGGTCGCCTCATGGAGTATAGCGCCCCAGGTACCCCCGGGCGCTGGGCAGTGAGCCGCGAGACAGTTCCCAGACTGCTGGAAATAAAACAACCTCCAAGCCCACGCTCTCTCTCAGCCTGGCCCCCTCGTCCTCCACGGGGGCCTGCATTTTCCCCAGAGGAATAAGTTCCCTTGCGTAGATTTCTGTAGTGAACCTCTTTTCTTCGTCTTCCTGAACGGTAGCTGCTGCTTGGACCGTAGCAACAACCGGATATTATACTCGCCCCTCCCCGCCCTCATGCAGTTGCTACCAAAAAGCAAACACCCGAGCCGCAGGATACACAGGGGAGACGTGGCAGCGACGTTGAAAGCCCATCTGCCGACCTGGTCGCCCGCCCCGCAGCACTAGGACTCCTTCGTGCTTCACAGTGACGGGATAGAGAGAGGGAAAGAGAAGAGCAAACCGGGTGGTACGACGTGGAGGAACCCGGCAAGGCCGTGTGCATGTGTCTCGTCTCGGCTGGGTGAAAACATATTTGAAAAAGGAGAGAGAGGGACGGGGTAACGCGCACCAATGCAGCTTGCCTAGCTTGGTTTCCTTCCCTTTGAGCGCGCGCGCATATGCAACAGTGCACATGAGACCGTCCCGATAAATGGGAAGAGGTAAAAAGCCCAGAGATCGCAGGAGGACGCAAGGTCAAGTCAGCACCACGGGCGATCCATCTCTTTGGACAAATTGAAGGCGAGTGGGCTGAAAAAAGAAGAAGACGCAATAGTCGCATACACGCGGTGCCAACCCGGCGAGAGGAGAAAGTCCTACGAAGCCGTGAAGCTGGATCGCAACGCGGGACAGCGGCATCCTCCTCCTCCTTCTCTATCCCCGGACGAGGAGCTCCGCCATCACCACAACCAGGGACACAGCGGCACACACCACCGTCCTGCCCAAGCCAATAGCCCCCGCGAGCAAAGCGAGAAGGGGCCCCCATTCAGCAACAGCAGCAGCCGTCGCTTGAGCACACAGGAGGACGACCACATGGCATCCGTCATCTCGTCCGGGACGTCGCCCATGTCTGGGTTCTCCCAGGTGGACGACGACATGGAGTCATGGCATTTCCTCGACGCGGAAGGCGGTGGCAATGCAGCGGCGTCTCTCCAGGAATTGGCCGGATCGCTTGGCTTCGACAACAGCCCGTCGGTTTTGAGCCAAGGGTCGTGGGGGATCGTCGGGAACACCGCCGTGCATCAGCATCAGCATCAGCATCACCAACACCAACACCAACATTTCCATCAGCAACAACAACAGCAGCAGCAGCAGCAGCAGCAGCAGCAAATTTTGTTGCAGACGCCGTCGCCACAGCCGCACATGGACCACGCGATGTCCGTCTCGCCCCTGAATGGCGCTGCATCATTCGCCAATGGGTCTCCAGCGGCCGCCGGCATTGGCAACAGGACGACAAGCTTTAGTTTCTCCGGCTCGCCACTGGATGCTCAGCAGCATGTATCGCAGGGCCAGTTTGTCATCGAAGCGCTGCAGCACGGTCAGGCCTTTGGCGTGGGAACAAATACCGCCGCTATCTTTGAGCAAAGCCAGCTCGGTCAGTGAAACTGCCCCGCCCCCATCATTGCCGGTTATCTTTGTGTGTGTAGTGACGCTGAATGCTGAACGTATGTAGAGTTCGAATTCGGCCTGAACAATTTCTCCATGCTGCCAGATGCTGGGTTCGGCCTCGATGATGCGCAGTCTCAGTCGCTGGTGCATTTCAACATCCCTTCCTCCATGCAGGGCGTCAACGCCTCTCCCCCATGGAACCATATCCCAATCCAGCAACAGTACAGCACACCCGTCGTCCCCGATTCGTTCGAGAACCACTCAGGCTCGTCCATTGGTCACTTCACACCCCAGTCAGGGTCAGGGTCATCCATCGACCTGAGCCCGAAAACGTCACCCGGATCGCTCCAGTTCGGGCTCCAAGGGAGCAGGTCAGCCACTAGCAAGGCAATTCCCATACCCACGAAGGACCGGGCCACGTCAAAGGTACGAAAGACCCAGAAGCGGAAGAGCTCGACGCCGTCGTTCCTGTCGACGTCTCCGGCATCCAGGGTCGCGGAAGCGGCGGCGGCCCAGGGAACACAAGGGTCAGCGGGCGCGACGCCATCGGAGAACCCGGTGTTCCTGTTCTGCAACGCGACGCCGGACACGTGGGCCAAGGGCGGCGGCTCCTTCGACGGGACGCCGGACGCGTCCAAGGCGTCACAGAAGGGCCGCAAGGGTGCGCTGTCCAACGACACGCGGGCCAACGCGCTGGCGGTGCGACAGAAGGGCGCGTGCTTCTGCTGCCACGTGCGCAAGGTGAAGTGCGACCAGCAGCGGCCGTGCCGCAGCTGCGAGCGCTTCTGCGCGCAGGTGCCGCAGGCCGTGTGCTGGCAGTTTGACGACTTCACCAAGGCGCTGTTCCCGCCGTTCGTGCGCGCCCACTTCGCGCGCGAGGAGATGACGCGCTTCGTCGCCGACAACGTCGCCAGCTTCACGCTCAACGGGGTCGAGCACCCGGACGTCACGGTCGTGCTCTCGGCGGGCGCGGGCTTGCGGTCCAAGCTGTCCATCAAGGCCAAGTTCTTCACGCCGCGGGCGACGACGTCGGATGTCATGCATCACTATTTTCACACAGTTGGCGGTCGCGACGACGGAGGGAGCGACGACCGCGTCGAGCTCGAGGCCCTGAGGTCCACGCCGCTGGGGCTGGATTCTGAAGGGTCGGGGGTGTCGTTCAAGGCGGAGTTGAAGCGCAAGGTGGAGAAGTACGTCGACGACATGGTGCAGGAGCCCGGGTGGGCGCTGCAGGTGACGGCGAGTATGACGCGCAAGACGAATCTCCCCAGCCGGGTGCTGCAGTTGGCCCAGCGGTACGCGCAGCAGTCCGGGTCGGGGATCGTGCGGCGGGCGCTGGGTGTGTACACGATGCATTATATGATGTCGCACCACCTGACCATGACGCCGCAGTGCGTCGAGAGCCTGCGGCACGTCAACCCGGTGGTCGCGAGCGGGCCGTGGATGACGCCGAGGCTGCTCAACCGGCAGATCAAGCAGGTCGTGGACGACCTGATCGTCGAGGGCGTGGGGCAGCTGTTCGACGAGTTCGGCAAGATGCTCAAGAAGCGAGGCAAGGCCGAGTGGGCGCCCTGCACGGCGGCGTTCCTCGTCTTCTGCCTGCTCATGGAGTCGATGCAGGCGTCGGCCGACGTCTTCGCCATATCGGAGATCGAGATCGAGATGCGCAACCGCAGGCCGGCCGTCTTCCGCCGCACAGAGGCCCTCGAGGCCAACAAGGCCATCGAGGACATGCCCTTCAAGCAGTTCGCCTTCCAGTTCCACCAGATCTACCAGTCGCACTCGAGGGACGCATCGTCCAAGTCCTTCAACCCGTTGGTGGACGTTAGCCACGATCAGTCAGGCGATCTGGACGGCGCGGCGCTGGAGTTGGTCATGAGTCTGAGGAGCATGGTGCATTTGGAGTGTAAGTGATCTATCTGTGCCTGATGCAGTCGGTTTGTTGGTTAGTGGGACAGCGGGGGATATTTTGCGCGATAGGTACTGACAAGACGTTCTTCTCTCTTACAGACAGTGAGCTGGACTGGCTAACGCCGGCACCGATGGCACCTGCCGGTGAAAGCCACCCGTACCCACGCAACGTCGAAGAAGACTACATTGGACGCTTGATGGCCAAATTCCTGCTCTCTTTCCTGGACAGCAGGTTCATCTCCGGAGATTAGCCAGCCTTGAGGTCAGGGGAACGGACCTCGAATGACTGTGACAACGGGTGTGTAGTGTGTTTTGCTTGTTTTTGTTTCCCGAGTGAGTGCAGCGATGAATGGGGCATCATGATCATGATCGAGGTGTATGATCTTGGGTCGGGCCGGCTTTGATGTGAGCAAGCCGGATATGGATGCATGTCAAGGTGGGAGTTTCCAACGGGCGATCGACTGATTGAATGCTTGATTGATTGATTTGTTCCCTTGAAAAGGGTCCTATTCGAAAAGGGGCTACCTGACTAGATAGAAAGGGAACAAGTGTGCATGCTATGCATTATAATGTAGGCGAAAGCCATGGTTTTCCCCAACCTCAAAGATCGACGATCTCGGCGAACGGAGTGGAATATGGCGTCTTCATAGGAGTGTTCCACCGGGCTCAAGCTTTTTACGGCGAACCCGGCTTCCCAAACCCCGATTGATCTAGGACCTGTCGATTGGAAATTGACATCATGGGGATTTGATGGCTCCTTGGTGTGATCGAACTGCCTCAGCAATCAACCCTGAATTCGCACAAGGCGAACAGAGGATCGCTGGGCACAGGTCCAGTTGCGTAGGTGCAAGGGTCGGGATGGGGAAATTACTCTGACTCGTCCTGTCCATCTTGCTGTCCGACTGCTCGACTGCACTCAGTGACTCTCCAAATTGGTGACGGGCCTGGTGTTGTGGCTCTGACGGCTTCCGATGGAAATGACAGCCTCGATTTCGACCGTCTCCTCCTCAGCGGCACGTTGCCGCACCCTGGCCCGACCAGTCGCTTTTCGAGTGGTGAGTGAACAGCCTTTGCTCCCCCCATCCTCTCTCCCAAATTGCAATGCTCGAAGGAATGTCTGTCCGCATTAGTCCTGCTGTTGCACTTTGATCTACACCAGCAGGGTGGATTGGACGGGTTGTCTAGACCCTGGTTTTGCTCTTCCACACGAACGATATAAAAAAAGTTGACCGTCTTGTGCATAGAGAGAACACAGCGGTAGGCAATTTGTGGTTGTGAAGACGCGTATTCTCGCTGTCTTTGGGAATGTTTGCGAACGCGACAAAGAGAAGGAAAGCGCAAAACGGAGCAGTCAGCCCAGCTGGCGCTGCGCCGACTGCTGCGAGAGGGAAAATGGCTTCAAACCTGTGTCGAGCTCCGAAGTCGTATTTGTGCCGCACCCACTGCCGTCAGAGAAGCCATCTCTTCTGACGTGGAAGCGGCTGCTTGAGCTGCGACGTGATGCGGGAGTTTGCGGTTGTGGCGTTTGGTAAGAGGAAGGAAAGAAGAGCGCAGGACGCAGATGTTGATGTCGAAATTTTTAAGGAAGGCAGCGCCCCACCAATTCTTTGGCTGGGCGCTAAAAAGCGGTACGTACCGGCAAGGTGGGTCCAACGGTCACGTGCTATCGCTGCCGTGCTGCCGGGGCCTTTTTTTCCTTGATCAACTGCGACCTCGTCTCTCACCTGGCTTCTTTCTTTCTTCTTCTCTTCTTCACACTTAACATACGCACGGTTAATCAAGCGGTCTTGAAATTCCCCACTCGCGATCGTTCATATTTACGTGCCAGAGAAGAATGGATTTTCCTGCCCGCCATCATCATATGCCCGGCGCTGCTCTCACCCATTGCTGCAACGGGCAAGGCGGGCTTTCCGACATCTCCAACCGAGATCGTCCAACGGGATAAGCGCAATTTTAAGCGAGCGACGCACTGCCCTCCGTCATTGGCAAAGTTTTGGAGGAGGATCGTTCTGACATTCCGTCTCAGTCGGTCAGTCGAAGTCGGGGTGTAGATACTGCGAAGACCCCCTCTTTACGTGGGGTGCTTGGTCGGACGAGGGCGCCTTCGCGTCCGGGTCCTGGACTCCGACATGGTCATGGACTTGGGCTTGGGCACGGCTCGTGGTCTCCGCTCGTCCGCATCGCACAAATGTGTCGGCTTGACTCAAAAGACTGCGACGGATCCTGTGGCTCCTTGATCTGTCTCGACGAACAAGGCAATCAATCATTGGCCTTACCGCAGGAGTAGCGGTCGGCCTCCTCGCGTCTGGGTTGAACAGTTTCATGCCGTGCGACTTTGGGAACATCATATCCTCCCCTTTGGCGCCGCTCATTTTGGCGTCAGATGTCTGAGCATACTCGTCCGCATGCCGATTCTCGCAGCTCCTACTGCGCCCATTCGTCCATTGCCCCTGCTAGGCAATGCCTTGGCCAAACCTGCCTTATTCCACGAGCAATTGTGTAGCACAGCCGTCGGTTACTTGAACACAAGGCTCGTGTCAGGAGTTTCAGTGGCTCCAGCGTGGCAGAACATCGCCTCACCGTATGGAGATCTCACGAATGCTTCATTTGCGCCCTCCTCACCGGCCGCCGCCTCATGAATGAACCAACAGCGGACCTGTCAACGAGGTTGGCAACCATCCTGGACCTACGCCCAATGAGCTCTGGAGGCGGCCGCACCCGTGATCTTGCCACCCCTGGCTGTCAGCCCGTCACAAAACGTAGAGCCATTCGAGTGAGCCCCTGGCGAACCCGGCCCACTCGTCATCGAGCCGTCTTTGAGGATTTCCCGTTCACCGTACGGGACTTGTAGAGCTGCCTGCGGCACCCAGAGTCTCTGCTAAGCGTTTGATCTCGTTGCGCAGAATACTTGGTAACCGGGCTGGCCGTAGCTATAAATTTGACGCTTCGCCTCCAGAAGATGTTGGCCGTGGCATGGTTATGCAGACACTTCCAATTATTGACCTGACACTCTTACTTCACAGTTCATCAAACTCCCATCGAGACTTGAGTCGGCTTTGCTCGGTCACCCAGAATCTGCTGTACTGCGTACAATCGAGCAGAAAAAGCGTGCAGTTGATCGAGTCCACGTCGTCCACTCTCGCGGTTATCATCACTGGACATCAGTTTCTTCTCCGTTACCATTACCCGCTTCAGCAGTCAGTCATGGCAGTCGGCGGCTTGCCCATTTGTCTCAGCAGCCAACCTTCGACGGCGACGCCCTCGACCGGGACCACGACGAAGCCCCAGCCGAGGGACCCAAGTAAGTAGTCACATGAGCACACTCCACTGCAGTGCAGAACATCACGGCGTGGCGATTTTGTGGTTCGGATCGCGCAGACAGCGTTAGCTGCTGGGTTCTTGTCCTCCGGGATATTCGACAGCACAACTCGGAGACAAAGATGGACGGTTGGGCTAACGATTCTCCTGATCAGCCCATGGCTTGAGACAATGAGGAACGGGCTCGGCGGGTCGGGGTACCACCCAGCGGAAGCGGGGATCTTCTTCACCGGTCACGGATCGGCCACGGAAACAACTGGCTTTATCGACGAGGCACGTCTCTCGAGATGGCTTGCAGTAGTGCACGTCACAGAAGTCAGATCTCAAATTGGGTGCTGAGGTGCAGACAAATGGCTCTGGCACCTCTCAAGTGGGCTGCTTAAACTTCCATCTGGTCAATTGATAATCAATTTCTTGTCTACATGCGCACCAGTGCTATCAACTAGCAAGGCCATTCTGTAACGTGCCATGCATCTTCCACCCTCTGCGCCTCAGATGGAGATAGTCGTACATACGACCGGCAGTTCGGAAAGCTGGCCATCTAGCCTTAATAGAACCCGGCCTCTCTCGCATCCTTGGCACCTTCTGTACAGCTTTCTAGCTTGTCCAAGAATCGATCGCCCACCACCCCACGCCAGCCGTCTGACATCGGCACCAGAAATACGGAGGCGGCACCAGGGGCCCCGGCGAGCCAAGGTGTGACTGGGCTGTCACCTTCCAAGGAGGATTCACTACCGCGACCGGTGAGAGCCTGCCATCCTAATCCAACCCCTCGGGCGGGACGCGCATATCAGTTGTTGGCAGTCATGGGGACAACACGCTGCGACACAACACCGTCGATGTCCAATATACGAGCCCAGTGAGGCAATCCCACCCTGACCGCCACACCATCGAAAACCCTCCTCGGGCACCAACCACCGCCGCCAACAGCCTGCCAGCGCGCTGGTCATGTTGACGATCGACGATGTCCCTGTGGCGCGCGACCGGCACGAGTCGGCAGGGTTGAAGCTTGTCCATCGGATTGCCAATCGCGGGAACCTGCACCTGTGTACCCAAGGTCCCGCCTTCAACCAGTTAGCGTTAAGGGGTACGGTAGCCATTTTACCATTGCACCGGGCAGAAACGTGGTCGAGGAGACACGGGATCCGCCGAACCCCTCGACCAAAAGGACCAAAAAGAGGGCATAAACGAAAGGAGTGCGTTTATCGTGGTCCGCCCGCGCCGTGCGACCAAGCCTCCCTTGCACGGCAGGGACAGCAGGAGGAGCCGGTGTGGCTGACCTCCTGTTGTTGGTCCCGGCTGTGGGCCGAGCGCAGGAGGAGGAGCGAAGCCGGCCGCCGGTCCTCCTGAGGGTTGGTGGCGTGCTGCTGCTGCTGCGGAGGCGCTTCTGGCGTTGCTGGATGGCTTCGGTTCCACGATGGCGTCGGCAGCCTCTCGTCATGGCGCCCTGCACTTGCGCCCGCGCCTGCGCATGCGGCTCGGGCGGGGCCGTCGTCCCTGCTGCTGCTGATGCTGCTTCTGCTGACGCGCCCAGCGCACTCGCCCAGGTATTGAATCGGCTGCGGGGCGCTCACAGTGCCGAAGTAGGCAGCCCTCGCGAGCTGAGAGCTGTACCCGAGGGAGGGCGTGTCGGGCCAGGGGCTCGAGGGCCCGAGTGTGGATTGGTAGCCTGGGCTTGCCGGTTCGGGGCTGACAAGGCACTTGTGGCTTCCGCTGTCGAAAACGCAGTCGTCTTTGACGAGGTCGGTAACGATTTCTTCCATGTCCAACATGAACCCGTCCTTCTTGTCGTCCTCCTTGGGTATGTGGACCGTGTCATCAACAGCCGTCTCAGAGCCAGCGCTCGAAGCAGTCCCAGCAGTGTTGTTGTCGGCGGCGGCAGCAGCGGCAGCAGCAATCGATTCAGGCGCTGGCTCGGGCACCGCTATGCCTGAAGGCCAGTCGAAGATATACTTGCTGAAGAGCAGGCAGTACAGCCGGCGGCAGAACTCCACGCGGAAGTGCGCGGGGACTCCTGCTAGGATCCGGGCGTAGCCGTCCGTGTACTCCTCAATGGGCGCGGTTTTGACGAGCGTCGCAAACATGAGCCCGGAGAAGTGGCGGAGGACTAAGTAGTCTGTGAGGTTATCTATCTCGTTCGCCACACCGGCGTCATCACCTCTGCGGCCGGGCGAGCCGCTGCCGGCGTCGTTGATACCATCGAGGTCGACTTGGGGCGAGTACGGGGGTGAGGCGGGGGTTGTTGCCGTTGCTGTAGTTGTTGGTAATCCCTGTTCCAGGAGCTGGACGAGCCTGTCCCACAGGCTGTCTTCTGCGTTCACCCGCACCGTCACGTGGATGTACCACATGTACGATAGTATCTTTGCCTCGTCGGTGTTGGTACTGAAGGCCGCGCTGCTGGCCGGGTACCCCAGGCCTTGGACCGTTGGGTTCGAAGAGTCGGTCATCTTGTCTTGTTTATGCTTCCTTTCTGTCAAGCTATGCTCGAAGTTTGAGGATTGTCTTGGTTGACAATTGAAGAGATTCTGTGGAACAGGACGTCAGCTTTGTGCCATTTTATACAAAGGACCAAAGCGCTGTTTTGTGTTGAGTCTCTGTGACTGCAGGTATCTGGTGTGCTGTCACCTCCCGAGCGATATTTCATGTCACTACTATCTGTGCAAGAAATCGTACGCCCATCTGAGGGAGTGAGTGACCAGTACGAGGCAATCATGATGGGTGAGTGAGCGTGTCAAACCGATGCGAAACGTCGAAAAGCAGCAGGTGACTTTCATGAGCAACTTTCCTAGCACGCAATTATTTGTTTGCTTAAAAAGGTATCTTAGAAGTGAAAGTTTCCTCTTTCTCATCCTCACATCAGCTTATCATCCGCGTCGTCACATATCAACGTCGCCCTCCGTTACAACCAGCTAATTCCCCGCCGATCCCATTCACACACTCTCAACAAACGCCGCAGCACCTACATCTACAGACTTAGAGAGCTCCACCTTCCCACAGTCACAGCCCACCAAGAGACACGCACAGCCTCTCTTTACTTAACTGGGCAAGGACGCCTCACCAGGAATCACAGTCCCGTTCTCGATCGCGGCCTTGTGCGCCCTCGCGACCATTCCGTAGGCGGGCAGGTACTTGTCGAGCCAGGGGAACAGCTCAGGGGCGCCTGGGGTGTTGCGCCAGTCGCGCATGAGGTCACAGATGATGGAGAAGAGCGAGACAATCTGGACTCCCGCGCGGGCCATGCGGTCATTGGAGACGTCGCGGATCAGGGATGTCGTCGTGCCCGAGGCCTCGACGTTGGCCCAGACCGAATATCCCTCGTCCCGGAGTGAGAGGGCCAGGAAGGTCGTGCCTTGGGTGCCGTCATGTCTTAGTCACTGGCGGATCTCCACGTCGAGAGGGACAAATGAGCTCGGGGATGGGAAGGGATAGGAATGGACCCACAGACGTCGTTGACGATACCGGCCATGATGATCTGCGACTTGTTGGTGGCCCTGATGGCATCGCGGAACTCGGCGTTGTCCCAGGCATTGACCTCACCCTGGCGCTGAATCAGCGGTGCGTCAGGATACATATCGAGGATCTCCTGAGGCAAAGGGCCGTTGGGGCCTGTTGTTCGTTGTCAGCGAGCCAGAAGCTACCAAGCCAGGGCCGAGGTTATGGGTTCTGACCTTGCTGGGCCGAAGTGGTCATCACGACAGGAATGTCAAAGACCTGCCCGATGGCGGAGTGTGCGATTATTGAGTCGCGGTAGAGAGTGGCGTCAAAGTCTCTGGCCAGACTGAAGAGGCCCTCTTGGAGGTCGAGGATCAGGAGCAGCTGCGTCCGTGTCAGCCACTGCGTACTGCTGTACGTGAGCGAATATGGTTTATCGATTGTTGAACCCGTATTCTTGGCTATCGTGGAGAGGTTCGACCACAGCCTCGATTCTATGCACCATCTTGACGGTGATGTTTGTTGAGTGTTACTTACAGAGTCATTCTTATTGATCCGCTCAAACGGAAAAGCTGCTTTCTGTTAGTGATCAGATTCAGCTTTCAGTGATAGGACTACTCACAGTCCCCAGCTGCCATTCCTGACAGGGCAAAAGCCGACAACAGACTCCTCGTAGACAGCTTCATCCTGAGTTCGTTGTACGAATCTTCTCAACAGATACTTATGAACGCTTGTGGATGACAGGGAAGAAGACTTGGTGTGAGATGGTTCGATGGTCCAAGGCAACAGAAAAAAGCTCAGCACCCGGCTGCCCCTTATATCCATTTCCCATCTCCTCGAGATCAACTAAGAGGCCAGACTATATTCCCTTGAGGAGCCGCATGTGGGACACAAATTTCTCATCACCACCGAATCTTGACCAATGCATTACATCTCGCCGCCATCCCCCTTGGGACTGCTTGCCTGCCTCGTCCACCATGACTAGCTTAAGAAAACCCTGAGTAAGCCACCAAGAGGATGTTATCAACATCTCCACTGCATGAGCCCAAGGCCTGGTCGGTCAACACAAGGACGCGCCATTTGGAATTGTGGCTGCTGTCTTTGTAAAGAGGATCCTCTCAGTGACGCCTGTCGTCTCCACCGCTCGACACCCGAAGTGGCTGCAGGTTGAAGCCTGGCGTTGACTTGGCACGCAGTAGCCGAGGGCCTGGACAATACAGAGCTGGCGGTGGAGTTGGGGGGAGTGCGTGACAAAGGTATCTTTCCCCTGTCAGGGAGTTTGAAGTCAGCACCTTGTCAGAGACGTCTAATTGTTTATTTTGACAATATTATGTGACGCACAGCTATCGTGTGTAATAGTCATGGTGTTGACTCGATGTGTGCAGCGCCATAATTCCGTAAATCCACTTTACATACGCATCGCGCGATGTGCTGAGTGGATTCTTAAAGTGAGCATGAGCAATCTTTTGTCAGGTATTATGGAGCACTGGCCCCGGAGCACCTGCTGAGTGGATTGCTGACGGGAGGTGCCAGAGTTACATCGCTGCTCGCTAGCCGGACGGCCTCCGAGTTACATTGGTAGCACAAGCGTTCTTGTAGCTCCGACGGACTGCAGGTTGCTCAGTAAGCAACGACGTTAGTTCGTACACTTGATATTCATATCGCAACTTTCATGGCTAAAATATATACAGTTGAATTCGAACCGAGTTCGAGGCGTTTACTGCGTCATGGACAAAGAGATAGGGGCCTCGGAGCCCCCATTGTTCGTCACGCAGATCGAGATGCTGCCCCCAGAGAAGTCGATATACATCAGGCCAACACCCTGCGCCCGGCTCCCGGAAAAGTACTTGGGGCCGGAGCTGTCGTCCCCGATCTGGACGATCACGCCGTCGGTCGTGGTATACGAGAAACCATAGTTTCCCTCTTGGATGTTCAGGCCCGTGGTCGGGAAACACGATGTGGCTCCCGCCGTGACCTTGTCGTCCAGCTTGAAGACCTCGTTGCCGGGGGCAGCCGCGACGGCCTGCGACGGCTCCTCGGTGATGGTGAAGGCGAGCGGGAGCGAACCGGACGCGGTACTGGTACCACAGATGTTGAGCGTTGAGCCCGACTCGGCGTAGAATGTGCCAGTCCAGGATCCCATGGACTGGTGGTACCCCTCGTCCGTTGAGCCCGTCTGAATGCTGACCAGCAGGTTCGCGTCGACATCGAACGAGAAGCCGTACGTCGTCCCTGCCGTGGCCGTGAAATCGGTAGTGGGGAAGCACGACTGCGTGCCGGCGCCGATCTCCTCATTCAGCGAGTACAGCGTTTTTGGTGCGGATGGGGGCGCAGGCGCTGTCGTCTCGGCGGGTGGACTTGTGGTTGTTGCCGCCGGCGGTGGGGCCGACGTTGATGTTGCTGGCAAGGTCGTCGATGATGAGACGGCGGAGCAGGCCTCGCCGCTCAGGTCTTGACGTCTGAACTTTGCGCTGCTGGGGCGGGAACAGACTGCTCCCTGGCCATTGAAAACTACCTGGCCGCCGTCGGCTACTCGCTGGTAGGCCATGTCTATGAGGAGTTTCTTCATGTTCTCTGCCACCTTTCCTGTCTGGTAGAGCTCTGGGTATTCTCCCAGGGCAAGCAGGTAGGCTGCGAGGCCGGCCACTGCTGGTGCGGCTGCACACCAAAAAGGTCAGTATCTGTTATGGTTGTGGTATATGCTGTTGCATTTCGGAGGTTTGACTGCTCACCAAAGGATGTCCCATCTTGTTTCTGTGTGCCAGAGAAGAAAGAGTTGGCAGCACATTGAACCTGTTGACCTGGCGCCATGACATGAACCAGCGGTCCGCCCTGAGAGAAGGAGGCGTTCTTCCCCGTGTTGTCAACGGCGCCGACGTTGATGACTGGGATCCCGGAAGCAGCCATCAATGGCGGATAGGAATCAACATCGAGTGCCGACGCTTTGCCATCCTGAAGATATTGTGTCAGTTTATGGCCGATCGAGCAAACATCGTTGGGCCACACATACCGCGACTTCTTCCCGATCATCGTTTCCAGACGCTGTGACGAATACCACGTCTTCCTTGATCATTTCCTTGATATCTGCTACCTGTTAGTCACCTGCTACGGATCCTAAAGTGATATGTTCCGGAATGTTCCAGAGGACAAAGATCGGGGACCTGTAGCAGGACAAGGGTGATACTGACAGTACTCTAGCATCTTCTGCGTGAACTTGCTTGGGTTTGCGACTACGAGGTATATCAGCAAGTGTGCTGCGACCATTAGGGGTATTAGGATACGTACTCGAGCGTGAAAAGTTCACGACTGCCTTGCCCTGCAGCTTCTTCTCCCTCACATCCTTTATGATCTTATCGAGACTGTCGAGTGTTTCGTCGATATTGATCGAAGCCTTGACAACAACGAGATTGGCCTGCTTCGCGACACCGTATTTGGGTCCGTTTACCTTTGAACCCGCACAGCTGCCGTGGCCGTCCGAGCCCAGGTCCTCTTCGACCGCCTTGTCTGCCTGGGCGCCCCCGAAAATCCAGCGTGGCTTCTTGGCCATCCCGGTGTACTCCTGCGTGGTGTAAGTGCATGGTCTATAAGGGCGGGAATCTTAGCGACTCACGCTATTCTTGGTGTAATAACCCGAGTCTAGGACGTAGACGGTGATATCGGTCCCGGCACTGTCATCATAAGTGTAACTCTTGAGTGCCTTGAGGTCCACTAGCGGAGGCTGCGAGAGCATCACGAGCTCGGTTGGGGCATTGTCCTGCTTCATCACTGCGCGCTTCCTGATCCTGCCGAGCTTGTCCAGAGACTCCATCCACCATTTCTCGTGGACGTCTTCATCGCGCTTGCTGTTCGTCACTGGCACGGCATCCCCAGCGTTGTCCTCGAGCGGCACAATGGGCTCCACTCCGCCAACCTGCACTGCTTGTGAGCCCAGATCAAGAGAACACGAACAGGGTTTTAAAGGAGAATTCTGCTTACCAATGGATCCGCCGTGAGAGTCGCGTTCTGCGCCGCCGTGATGTTGGCACTGACAAACAACTGCACCGTGTCGGTCGTCTCCCGGTACTTGCCCTTGCCGAGCTCCTTGTCAAGGAGCGAGATGAAGTCCATGTTGTCCTGGCTCGTGGCGCCGTCCTTGGGGAAGATGAGGCACGGGGTCGGCGGCCCACTCGGTGCCGAGCTGGTCGGCTCCGTGCTCGTGGGCTCCGTGCTGGTCGGTGGCTCCGAGCTCTCTGGGGGCTTTGTCGTCTGCTCTGGGTTGTCCGGGTTGTCGCCCTCCGAGGAGGAGCCCGCTGTGACGGTCGTGCCGGCCGCTACTGACACCGGCGCTGCCCCCGAGCCGGCGATGGTGAAGGAGCCGCCTCCGGTTCCTCCTACTACCACCACGCCAGCGGCAACGACGATCGTGTCGCCGTTGCTGACTGTCGTGGTCGCTGGCGGAGCGCTTGAGGTTGCTGATGACGAGACAGGAGCGCTAGTGATCGTGGGCGGATTTGTCGTTGGCGGCGCGGAAGACGGGCCACGAGATGTTGGAGCATTTGAAGGAAGGATCGTCACAGGGGGGAGAGAAGGCCTGCTGGAGGATGGAATTATTCCTCCTGTTGAAGTGCCGTTTGCTTGGCCCGTGGAATTGTCACGTCTGATGAGATGGGCGGCATCGTAATAACGCTCTCCCGGGCGGGCTGTTACTGAGAAAGAAAGTAAGCTCAAACTGAGCAATAAGGAGGGTTGGATATTGAATTTCATTTTCGATCAACGAGAGTAGGTCACCGCAAAGAAAAGAACGTTCGGCGAGTGAAGCCAGGCAAGGTACAGAAAAGTCGCCAACCAAAGGATTTAGAGATGCATTTCGTGACTGTATATTCTGGCAAGCAGGATGATGGATCGACGTCGCTCTTATTCAGAAACATGAGTACTCATCTATTCGACGGATGATCCCAAGGCGATGGTACACTGATTATAGAAACATCTCTCGAACGATGCTAAAATAGAGTTTGTCCTGATCAGCGCCCCATAGCTCATCCATACTAGTTCGCAGAGCCTTGAGTCAGCGCCGACGTCGACGTTTCTTCTCTTTTTCAACACCAAGCGCGCAATGCGCGATCCTTGGCTTAGTGAACCCCCATATTTGCACGACTTGACCGTTGAAAAGACTAGACTGGTTAGCGGGCAACCCTGTCTTCACCGAATCTCGCGGAAAGACAATGGCGGCGCACTTGTACCTTAAATCACTGTGATGCTTGTCTATTTCCGTCCTGGCTCCTTTGCCAGCCCCACAGCGCTTGGCGTACGACTCAGTAAGTCAAGGGGCGGGCGCCGAGCGAGCGGTTCGAGTGGAACGACCTTCAAAAGTTTGGATGGCTCGCTTTAGCTGAAACGATGCCCTGGACGCATGGGATTGGCACTCCCTTACAATTTGAGGCTGAGCCTGGTTGACCTGAGCATCTGATAAACCTCAGCCTCAGAACATGCTAGCATGCTGTCTATCAATTTGTGATGATGTCAGTCCTTTATTCAACGGCTAGATGCCACCACTTCAATACCGATTCCATTGCTGTGGAGTTATTGCCGAAGAAGTCTTTTGAGATCAACTATTCTCACACATGCAATCCATCTGCGCAACTGATTATATCGTGCAAATATCACATGAGCGCTCCCTTCAACTAATTAGCTTTTTCCAAGCTCAACGTGGAAAAAGAATATTCCAGCTTGGCATTAGAGACTAGATTGAGTAAATATGCACCAAACATGCCTATGCCAAAAGGAGGGCTACAACAAGAATGTAGATGAATACTTGACCGGCGTAAAGAGAGCCTCGTGACATTGATTATTATCTGTGGGCAAGAGAGGAGAATGGAAATGGATGTTTATAATGTGAGCTTGCACTTTCAATGAGTTGAGTTCCTGAAACGATTCACCAACTATCCTCGACATTGACCGAAGGGGCTGTTAGCCGAAGACTGCCCCGAGTCTCCACGGCCGTGCTGTCCGCCATACACATCGGCTGTCATTGATAAACTCTATGGGCGAAACACGGCTTTTGAGGAAAGTAATACTTGATTTGTTCTGTGTATACAATGGCCCAGGTGAAGGTCAACATTGCTCACCTGCACTGGCGTGAGACCACACATTGCGCTTATCGTGCGAAGGAGGTTTCTCGGGGACAACCCTTTCCAATCTTGAGCCCACAGACAAGGGCGTCAGATTGTGCTCGAACAATACTTTCGCTGCTGCGGCAACCTGAGTGCCCGCGTAACCGTGTACCTGGGTTAGGGGGATATGCTATCTCGGCAGCCTGACTATTGCAAGCCAGGACCCGAATTTCAGGCAACCAAGTGCTTTAATGTGTACAACGCGTGGTGTCTTTTTATTCCTCTCTCATTTTTTCCTCTTCTTTAAAAGCAACCATCACAGAGTCTCGGACCTGAACCACACCAGCAAGTGATCATTCATCTTTAGAAGCGTCTAATAAACTTGCTGGGGCCAACATGTATGAGAATATGACAAGCGCACTAAGTTAGTTGAAGACTGCACGGCGAGGGAACACAGACTGCTAATGATGAATCTTAACCCTGAAGCATTTTGTGGAGAGATGATCTTGTATTGTGGTCTAAGAATCATGCATTCCTATCCTGGGCTACCGTCTACGATCCAACATCTCGGTCCACTGCTGCGCAAACTCCCTCAGCCCACCGGCGCCCGATGCACTCGCGTCGACAACCTCCTTGGGCAGTTTGTGTGCTGAGTACTGGGGCGAGCTGAAGTTGTATGCGGCGGGGTCGTCCTTATCGATCAGCCGCAGCTCGGGCTCGTAGTCTTCTTCCTCCTCCTCTGTCTCTTCCTCAGTGGTCTCCTCCTCCCCGCCCGGCAGCGGGCCGTCCCCAATGCGGAGCCGCACCACGCCGTCCTCGACGCCCGTCCCCGCCACGCCGATCATGGGGTTCGGCACGTGCAGCGCCAGGAGCTCGTCCCAGCCGAACAGGAGGGTGTCTGTCCTGGGCGCCCAGGGGTTGATGTCGATGAGCCTCGCCCTGCCCAGCTTCTTGCCCGGGTCGTCGTCGTCGCTGTCGTCGTCGTCGTTGAGGCTGTGCACCTCGGGGATGTAGACGTCGAAGACGAAGTTGCCGTCCGGGAAGGTGAAGCGCAGCCTCGAGTCGAACAGGTCCTTGGCGCGCGCGGTGATGGCCGGGCGGAGCCGCTGCAGGAAGTCGTAATGGTTCAGGTCGCGCTGGGCAATGGCCACGAGGCTGCGCTGCTTGACGAAGCAGCGGAACTCGAGCGCCTGGTGCGGGGTGAAGAAGGAGCGGAGGACGAGGACGGGCTGGAAGCCCAGGACCGAGGCCGCGGCGCCGTTGCTGGAGGAAGAGTTGGTGGTGGAGACTGTCCCATCGAACGCGTGGTCAAGATCGTGGGTGATGAAATTTGAGCTCTTGAGGAGGAGATAGATATCGTTGGGCGATGTGCACTTGACCGTGTTCTGGTGAGGTGAGATCCATGCGGCGTCCCTAGGCGAGGACCAGTTCAGCTTTGGTGCGACCTCGCCACCCAGCTCTTTGATGGTGTCCTTGATCTTCTGGTGCAATTCTGGGAAACGCTGGTTAGGAGGGAGCCGTGATGGAGCCGACTCCTCGTCGTCGTCTTCTGAGTCCGAGTCCTGCTCAGGCTCGTCTGGGCGCGGAGGGGCAAACGCATTCGACGTGGGCTCCCAGTCATCATCGTCGTCATCTGCGGCTGCGGATGGATCATCGCTCGACAATATTATGCCGTCCTCGCGGATGTACTCTATGAACTCTGGAGACAGCTTGATAATGCGGGAGCGGATGCATGATGTGCGGTATCTGAGTTATGCATTAGCCGTGTTCATCGACGCAGGGGCCTGTGAGCAAAGTCGAGTGAGATGCACTCACTTGGGGAACCAGTAGTCGTAAGAGCAGTGCAAGATGTGGTCCTTTGTGACCGGAGGGAAGGCAACATTTGAGTCTGCAGCCGCAGTGTTTGCGACTTCAGCAGCAGGTTGCTCTGGACTCTCAAACGCCGGCATTTTGTAACTTGACGATACTGTCTGGGCTTCCGAGATTGTTACTAGCGGGCAGAACGAACTCTGCAACAAACAAAAACCAGGTGTGCCCTTCTTGGTACTACAAACAGGAGAACAGGAAAATAGCAGGTCTTATCTCTCCCAGAATAAACAATAGATCTAGAACACACCAAAAGATCGAGGTTGTGGGATAATAGGAAGATGGGCGTCGTTGACTCACAGTCGAATTCTTTGTGACTCTTAGTCGTCCTCGATAAAAGTCGCCGACAGGGGCAACAGGAAGCAGCCAAGCATTCCCACCAGCAGCACATGCAGAGCAAAACGTCAGAGGCAGCCCCGCCAATTGCCGTTGGAATTGCAGCCCATCTTAGCGCAGAGGCGACCCCTGGGATGGGCAAGCCGCCACACCGCCTTCCCAAAACACTCTATCGCCAATCCGTATCTTTTTGAGCCTCGGGCGCAACGGCCCCCCCAAAAGCAACGCAGAGCAACTCTAAACCAACATCACCAACCCACATCGAACCGCATCAGCCAGCTGCCTACAACGCCAACCACCTTCCCCATCCACGCGCCCGAAATACAGAAACAATTGCGCCGAAGGAAACAGACAATCAGAACCCACAATGTCCGACAACGTAGGCCTCTCCACCCCAAGAGGCAGCGGCACCTCAGGCTACGTCCAGCGAAACCTAGCCCACATCCGGCCCCGCGACAGCGGCGCCCCCTACCCACCGCGCGACTCCGAAGCACCGCGGCACCGGCCGCGGGTGCCAGACAAGGGCATCCTGGAGCACGACCGCAAGCGCGCCGTGGAGGTCAAGGTGCTGGAGCTGCAGGACGAGCTCGAGGACGAGGGGGAGCTGGGCGAGGACGAGATCGAGGAGCGGTGCGCGGCCTTGAGGAAGAAACTTCTCGCGGAGGGGGCGCGCGGTCCAGGAGGTGGTGGGGCGGATAGGAGGAAGGGCCCCGGCGGTGGCCTCAAGATGCACCAGGTGCACGAGATGGCGGACCAGAAGATTCGGGAGGACGAGAGGCTACGGCGGGCGCTCAAGATCGGCCGGGACTACGAGGAGGGGCAGCACTGGAAGAGGCAGGAGGAGAGAGCTGCCAGGGCGGCTGAGAGGGGGGACGGGGACGGTGGTGACAGGCCGAGGGACGGGCGGGACTGAGTGGGCGAGTGATGGGAATAGCTATTTCTGGGAGGCATTTCAGTCGATCGGTTCATGGGTGGCGCATGGCACGGCGTGGCAGGCGTACGGTTGTCTTTTTCAAAATATAATTGATACGTGCATGGGCTTGCGAATTCCATGATGCTGGTGTTCCACAATACATCTGATTCTCATGATTATTTCATATTGTCCACACTTGTAAATGCTACCACAAGACCGATCTGAATGGAAGTCAAACTATGATGCTCCTTACGCCCACCCTCCCACCATCTTGAAATCACGGTCTGTAAACCCCCTCATGATCCAGGACCTCTGCCCACGAGGACCTCTGCCCAATCTCCCGTGTCCTGTTTACAAAGGGACCCAGCCTGGCCGCCCCGTACCTAATGAAGCGGCAGGCCCTTGAGCCTCGTCTGCAGGATATCCAACTCCAGCAGCAGTGCCTGACCGCCCTGGTCGTCGTTGCCGTCGCTATCGTTCTTTATCCGCTCCTCCAGCTTTCCCGCCGCGGCCAGCAGCGGCTCGACGTATCGCTGCTCCACCGCCGCGCCCATGGCTCCGGGGACGACCTCCTTGCACACGTCCGACGCGAAGAGGAAGTAGGCGAAGTTGGCCGCCTGGATAAGGAACGCAGAGTTCTCGGTCCAGTACTCGAGCAGCGCCTCCGTGCCGGCCTTTTCGAGCTCGGATACCAGGTTCGGAAAGATGGTGTACTGCAGCTGCTCGATGCACTGCGTCGTCGCGAAGACGTTGCCCTGGTGACTGGCGCTACCGCTGCCACCGCGCTCCTTGGCCTTACTTGAAGCCTTGTGCGCGCTGATGAGCTCCTCGCGCAGCCACGTCAGCGCGCAGGCCTTGAGCGAGGCGAAGGGCGCGTTCTCCAGCAGGTCCTCGAGGATCTTGAGCCGGTCCGCGTCGTCCGGATCGTCGTGTAGTATCAGGCCCGCGAGCGTTACAGCGGCGTTGCGCACGTGTATTGACGGGTGAAAGACAGCGCAGAGGGTTAAAGCGTGGTGGTAGGACATGAAGTTGGGCTCGTCTTTTGCCGCGTCCGCGGAGATGAGCTTGTTCTCCTCGAGCCAGAGGCCAACAACCAGGATCGCCTCGATGGTCGCGGGGTGCTCGAGGATCTGCGACTGGGGCAACTCGCCCAGGAAGTTCTCGAGGAGCGTCAGATGGTCTGGGAATAGGTGCATCTCAGGCGTAGGCGCATCAGCATCGAAGACGGTTGATGAGAAGACCCAGTAGGCCATGAGACATATCATGCCCCCGGTTGAGAGGTCAATATCGGTCGCGTTGGATGCCTCTTCTATATTTGTCAGGGGTGTCCTGTTGACTGGCTCGTTGCAGATATCATGAATGATGGAACGGGGACATGTGGACAGGCCAAGATCCCGTGTGAGTGCCTGTTACGAAGTGTGAGCGATACAATCGGGGAACGGGCATTCGTAGCAAGTCCAACGGCAGGTCACTCACCACCAGCTTCCCGACCATGGCATCCCTATTTGCCAGCTCCTGACCGTCCCTAAAGGCCTGCGTGGCCGTCTTCCGGCCAGGGACTATCTTGTCTGGATTGTAGAACTCCAGCAGCCTCCTCGACCAGGACATGTCGTTTGCTCCAACATACGATTCAAGCACGCAACTTGTAAAGGACAACAACAAACGTCTCTGAATCTCATCCTCGTCTAAAGAGTCCCCTTCATGGTCCGCCTCCGGGTCCGGGGCATTCTTGGATGCGTCGCCGTCATGATCCGGGTTGGCAACGTTGACGCTGGACTTCCTCTGAGGCAAGGGCGGGCGAGCCCTCTGGCCGGACAAGGAGTGCACGAGGTTCAGGACGGAGGCAGTCTGCTCCTGGTTTGGCTGATAGGTCTTGTAGATGGTGAGCAGGCTGGAGGCGAGGAAGCGCGAGGGGTACTTTGTCTTGATGCGCTTGTGGAGGATGGCGAGCATGCCCAGCAGGGTGATGAAGCGGCGGTTTGCCTCTTCTATGGAGATGGGCTGCAGCTTTCCCTTGGCCTCGTCGCCGTCGTCGAGGGTCAAATCCTCAGGGCCGTCCTTCTCGGCGGGCACCTGGAGGGCCTCAAGAACCTCGAGAACCTTGATGATGCATTCACGGGGGTTACCGAGGCGGGCGACAGTCTCGAGGACCTGCTCCGATCCCTGCACTGGGGCAAGCTTGTCGACAAGGTCCCAGCCGATCTCCGAGGTGAGATTTGCATCTTGCAGGATCTCGTTGAGCGTAGGCAGGATGTCTGGTGAGAGGAACTGCTCGATGAGAGTGAGATAGGTGAAGTTGTCTGTTGCTGGAGGCCGCGACTCCTTGAGCGCCTGGATAGCCTTCGCAGTGTCTCCCATGGCGAGCAGCGTTGGGGGTGCAGTCAGGTCGACGGCGAGACGATCAGGTGAGCTGGATGCAGGGCCAGTTGACGGTCAAAGCAGTAGCAGTCACAATACAAGAGAGTCGGACTGGAGATGGGTACCGTTGCAGCGAACGTGAGGAACCCGGGGCTGGATGAGACGAGTTGGGATGAGATGCTTGTTGCAGGCTGTTTGGTGCTGGGTGCCACACAAGTCGATGCTAGGTGCTTGGCTTGGCTGGGCTGGGCTGGTCTGGTCTGGAAGAAACACAAGCGCCCACAGGTGCGATGCAGATGGCAACCCCGCAGCGAGCTGGACTGGACCCTCCCAGAGGGAAGGTTCTTTGGTGGGGCAGGCAGGCAGGCAGGTCTCCATAGAACCGGTAGAGGCAGGTAGGAGTGGGTGCGAGCCAAGCAGGTGGGACCTGGTAGCTCGCTCTATGACGCCATCCCCAGTATAGGAAGGACTGGCATCACCCGCCTGGCTGGGTGGTTTCGGCTTGAAACATTCGAGCTGTCACAACACCAGTAGAGGAGCTGCACGCCGCACCACAGGCAGAGAGATGGTCTGGGCATTGCCATCTCACTCACATTCGCTGTCACTCGCTAACTCCGAGTTAACTAGAACCAAAAAGACAAAAATAAAGACAGACAGCCATTCAGCCAGAGTGACCTGACCTACACATCGTCCTCGTCCTCGTCGTCGGCCCACTTGCCGCTGCTTCCGACCGGCTTCATGGCCCCGAAGCTGAACCTCTTGCTGGTCCGCAGCATCCAGCTCCAGTGCGCCCACGGGTTGTCGGCCAGCCTGGTCATCTCGTTGACGTCCCTGTCCTTGGGCCCCGCGCTGGCGAGCCCGGTCTCGATGGCCAGCCGGGCGTACTGCACCGCCTTCCACGGCTCGCCGGCGCCGTTCCACTCGATGGCCGCGAACGTGTACGCCTCGTAGATGCTGCCGCTGAGCCGCTCCTGCTCGTACAGGCTCACCATCAGGTCCGCCATCTGCGGCGTCGCCGACGAGCTCGCCTCGTAGTTCTCCAGCTGCCGCCGGATCCGCTTGATCTGCCGGATCCGCTCGTCCGACGCCGCCGCCATGTCCGCCCGCTGCTTGCACAGCGAACACCCGCACGGGAACCCCCACACGCTCTGGAGTTTCTCCAGCCGCTTGGCCCGTGTTCGGATGGGACTGTGCAGGTGAGGTTGCTCGTTAGCCGTGGTCGTGACCATGGGTAGTGTCCGCCAGGCTTTGGTGGGTAGGTTATGCTTACTCCATGTATGTGAGACTGATCTCCTCCCCGATCTGGATGGGTCGCGTGGCGTGTATGTGCTGCGCCAGCGTGTCTGGGTCGAAGTAGTAATCTGCGTTTGGCCGGCAGTCATGGTTGAACCGGGAAACTATTTTCTCTGGTCAGTCACAGCAGCGAGAAACGGGACTGGGAAGGCTGCGACCGACTTTCAGGGAACACCACGTAGAGCCCATTCGCGTTCTCGTCCTCCACATCAACATCAAAAGCATTCGTCCGCAGAATCTTGTCCACCTTTTCGAGGTACCCGCTCGCGCCATCGTGCGTCGACAAATTCAGGAACCGCCCGCGCAGGTCCGACGGCAGGTAGTCGATGGCCTCGGCTTGCAGGCGGTGCATGTCCGTCGGGGGCAGCTCGTCGAACATGGCGTAGTCGATGATGATGGCCGGTGTGAAGGTCATGATGTGGTCGCCGCGCTGGAACGGCTGCGTCGCCACCACGCCCATGTCCTTGCCGGGGACGTGCACCATCTTGAACTTGGACAGCTCCGGGTCCTCGTCCTTGTTCTCGTGCGCCAGCACCTCCGGGTCCGTGAAGCCCGGGAGGTTCGAGATGTAGTCTGCCCGGTCCGGGCTCGTGAGCACCGCTATGCCCCGCCCGTTTGCGAAGGTCGAGCTCACGAAGATGCAGTACTCTGCCGTGCCGTTGGCCGTGCATGACGACGCTCTCGTCCACGCCCGGTTGGCCGGGCTGTGGCTGTCCCCCGGAAGGTACTTTGTGATGAGCGTGTCGTTTGAGCATACCGGCGTGGAGAGAAGGGGAAATGAGCGTGATAATGGTGATTGACAAAGGCCTGCTTTGTGGTTTATGGGCGAGGAGATCTCTTTGGCGAGCGCCGCTGGCGCTGCGCACAGCGCGAGCCATCCAAGTAGAGTCATGTTGCCGTCAAGTATGGGGACTCACGATGGGGAGGTCGTATGTACAAGAAGTGAAGGTGAATGAGTGAGGCAAAAACACTAATCGGAGATCATGGTATAGATCAAGCTCCAGCGTCAACTTGCCTGGGAAAAAAGAGACCTTGGCCGGTGGGATTCACGGACAGAGTGGCCATTGAATGAGACGGAGAACCCAAAAGGGCTAACGCGCCAAATAAGCAGACCCTGCCTCTCCTTCCGAGAAAGCTACCCTACCTTATTGTGAGCCCAATGCCGAATGAGACGCCGCCGCTTGGATGTTTCATCAACGGTGCGGAGGAGCGATAAGGTGCGTGAAACAGCCGGATAAGGCTTGTAGGCTGCGATCTCAAACGCACATGAGCAGCCCCCAAGGAGCAAAAAATAGGAAGGGCCCGGTTAATAGACTAATTAGCTTGCGGGCCCAGCCATCCGGGGCAATGGGCCGCAGGCTGGTGGACCCGACCTAGGCCTCGACGTCCTCCTGGGGGCGCAAGAACCTGGCCTCGGATCTGTCTGTCACTGGCAGGCCTTGGCCCGGAGTGGCACTAGTATCAAGCACGTTACAGAACCACGACACTGGACGGAAACCAAGACAGGACAAGAGAGAGTGCAACACGCGCACAAGCGAGCCCGATCCTGGTCGTGACAGGTCTTGGCGTTGGAGATCTGAGGCGCTGTGGGGGGAGGACATCAAGTAAACATGACAGAAGCGATAAAGGTTTGGATATGCTTATTCTCCATACATTAGAACGGTTTTCTTCTAGCATAGACTCTGCGGGAGGAAACCCTAAAACGTGATGAACCAAAGGCTACTGGAGTAAGTTTGATCAATTTACCACGCAGTAGACTGGGGTGGCTTGCATTTGGGTCCTGTGGCATGCGGGGCGCAAGCCGCCCGGAGCTACCCTGAGCTCTCAAAACCTGCAAGGGTATTTGAAGCAAAACAACATCTCCTTTCCTTCTTCTATGGATCAAGAGAGAATCCAATTAGGCAGTGTGGCAAATCTACGGGCTGCTGCAGCGGAAGGAGGGTGTATAGCTGATCAGATCAGATTAGATCAGATCGAATCTGACTTGATGAGACTGTGAGCGCAGGGGCCCACAGCCTGCAGGCGAAACAACAGGCGTCTGCGGCTGCTGATTCGACTCTTCTTCCTACACAGCTCCAAGAAATAAATACAAACATCCGACGACGATCACCCCTCTGTACGCCTGACCAGGCCCGTCAAACTGTCGCTCAATTTTTGTTGGGACCTCAACTTGCAGTGCTCGTTTGCGTACAATCAAACTCGATGGTACAATTTTTGTAACTCAAGGTAACATGGTAGGTTTCTCAGACCGACCGCATGTAGGCATTGTCCTTTTTTTTTTTGGGGGGGGGGGGGATCTCTCACGCCCTAAGTTGATTTGACATATGATATCTTCGAATGTTCTTGGAGAGTTGATCTCTCAGCCTCAAGCAGTTGTCCACGTGGGGTATGGTGGCAAGCCTTTCGACGTTCTCGAAACTCCTTCTGTCGCCCAATGTTGTCAATATTCTTTGACATTGATTGCATTTTATATGAGACTCGAATTTTCAAGATCACGGAGTAATGTTAGAGTCCATTGGGAATACATGGAATGGCAATTGTTCCAGGTTGCCGTACCTCAGACTTTTGAAGGTAGCTTAGGGTCCTAGCGAGGAGGCTGCTCGAATTGTCACAGGCTCGATCCAGTCACACAACTACGGAAATTCACCTGACGCGCGGACGTGGCTCAAGCGCTGGCTCAGCCCTCAATTTGTATTCTGTAGTTGGGGAGAAAGCTGATGTTTTAAGCCTGGCAGCACGCACGCATGTGGGTTGATAGGAGAGGTAGGCAATGTTGCATAGGCCCGTAGGTACTGAGGTACGATCAGACTGAATTCACTTATGGCCAGCAACTAAGGCCCCGCCCCCCGTCCCTCCAACGACCCATCCCCTCCTTATAAGTTGGCAAAACCTTCCACTTTTCACCTCCGAGCTGAGGTGTTATGGCGCATCTGTTTCAAGCACCGGCTCCCTAGCATCACCTGTCTAGGCTTACAGTACCGATTAACACCTCGAAGGTGCTTTGTTCAATCCCTGGGCTTGGTGTCCACTGCTCCTTTTTTGGCCCCTTGCCGCAGGTCCATACATACTTGGTGACTGGGAACATGCAGCTGTGTACTAGTGGTCAATCACATTTTCAATTATGCAGATAGAATGCCAGCAGCTGTAAAGTCGTCTAGGATGTTGGTTGGGCAGGAGGACCACTGGCACTGTTGAGTCTCCAATTTCATGCTGTATTTGTAGAAATTCGAAACACAATACAACTCGTGCCTGATCTGGGTTATGAAACTTCATCTAAAGCTACTCTTGAATTAAACGCGATCTAGCTGCAGTAAGATGTTGTCTTCCGCTGCGTTGCCACCTTAAAAGAACTAACTATCCAGGCATCGAATGTCTACACAGGTAGTGTGCTGTAGTTATCGTAAAAGTTTCATTACCCACTCTTACCAGTAGCAACCCAGTACAGCTATGGAAGGCTTTGGGTTTTCTGGTCAGCTGATCTTCCCACATCGTCTGCTTGTTGTACATCGTCCGGGGGCCTGGGGATGTAACCAAGAATATGCATGACCCTTGCAAGAAATTGTAAGAGCACAAGCACGGCAGGAAGTTTCAGTAACTCTGCTGAATCCAGACCATCATGCCTGATAACATCGCGGCCAGATACATTCTGTCTGCTTGTGGGTGACGTGGGATCCGCCTGGTCTCGGACTTGTGGAACAATCGAATTTGCCGGTTTTGGTGACTGCTTCTCGTCTGGTTCCCCCACCACTGTCGATATCTCATCCGTGTCGATCAAGGTTTGCTCTGCGTTTGTTGTTGCTACAGATTCAAGTCCTGGGATGCGAGTGAGTTGTACCTCCTGCTGTGCTGACAACCCATTTATGATTTCTCTGAACTCCTCGATGGTTGGCAGGCCCGGTAACTTGGGCATCGTCCCCGCCCCAGAGACCAACAATCCTTGTTCTGCACCATCCTGGTCGGGGCTTCCAAGTAGTGGTCTGCTTCCAGGGCTCTGGATAGTCTGGATAGCTTCAGCCGCGCTTGTTGATGCACCATCCGACGCGTCAGATGGTGATGCTGGGTAGAATCTGGTCCCTGGAATTTCGTCTGGTATTTGTACAGGTATTTCCTGCAGGTTTTCCATTTCCATTGCCCTCGCTAACCCCATTGCTGTTTTGTCGAGATCCTTGGTGTAGAGTTTGTAGTCTTTGAAATCGAGCAGTGTTACGACGTTGTGCTCTCTGTCCCTGCTGCCAAATCTCAACTTAGACTTCACGCGGTCGTTCCATTTCTCCAACTTCCCATCTATCTCGACCTTCATCAGGAAAGGCTGTCCGGAATGTTCAAAGGCGAATGCGGTCCGGACTGTATTACTATGGAAGGCCTGTCGCTCAAGTTCGTTCTCGTTCAAATCCCACCGTAGCGTTTTGTAAATCCAGGTGTCCTTGCCCGGGAGGAGCTGGCCGTTGAAAGACCAGCGAGCTTCGTGCTTGAATAGCCTTTTGGACTCATAGCCGAGTCCGCCAGCGCCGTTTCCAAGTGCGTTCACTTCTGGTACAAACTTCTTCGTGGCCTCCGTATGGGCTGTCTTGATCTGACCGTTCAGCTCCTTTGGGCCATACCAAGCGGTGACTTGGACAGGACATCCAGAAGGGTGCAATTTCCTAGTAGTCTTGTGCTTCTCCAACGCAGGGTCGTTCTCATCCAAGGTAATGGTGACCGTGGCGCTTTTCACTCGGCATCCCCGGGGAGGCCCAAAATTTAGGTTCAGGTAGATGATACCGGCGGGAAACTGTTTTTGTCCCAGAACGCCCCATCGCGACTTTTCAAAGAGGAACTCGCAGTCGATGGTGATTGTTCCAAGGTTCTTGAATCCCACGCTGGCATGTCCCGAAGACTGGGTCCCAAAGTCACTGAAGTCGCCGTATCTTCCATAATGCTTAGTTGCAGCAGTGAGAAGCCGGGGGACTGGGTCACTCGAGATTGACATCACGGTGCCGGTGGACAGATCAGAAAATTACAGCGGCTGCGAGATGAAATTCCAAGGGAGCAATCCACGAGTGAGTGGGATATGACTCAAAGCGGATATATTTGGTGCGTAACAGCGACTGCTGCGCAGATATTCGAGTGCAGGTGCTTTGCGGCTGTCTCAAGCTTCAATGGCACGGCGATTGGACTTGTGTGGTTTCGCGGAGCCTCATGTGTGATCATTTGAGGGATATTCCGACTTGCCAAGTTGCTCAGCCCTGTTACACAGCATGCTGCATCTGATAGGGGGGGCCTCGGGGCTTACCCGTACTGTCTCACCGCGGGCAATGAATAATTTCAGATGGCCGCCACATGCGCAGTTAAACCAATCCGTCAGTTATCTTACTATAACTGGCTAGGAAGGTGGCTGCGCCGCTTAATTTCAAATGCATGGGCGAGAATCGTTCATCCGCTAATTGTGCCACAGTACTGTATGCTTTTCCGCTCAGGTACGGTTATCTATGTGACCACGCATCCTTCGGTGAGACAAGCCCATGAGTACTGTTCAGCCACCTCTGACATAATTCGCAAAACTGCTCCTACTGTTCTGTTCTCGATTTCGGTTTCATCCGCAGACAGTGTTGGGTGAATCAAACTCACATCAATATCTGCAAAATGGCATGCCGTTCCGACGCAGTAGACTACGTTAAGTCTCGTCTGTCACCAGAACCCTTCCTTGTGACAGAACCCCACGGCCAAGTCCTACGCAACGATATAAGAATAAGATCACCCCGTCTAAGAACGCTTCCTCGAGTCTCGCGCAGGTCACGGTTTTGGGAGCAGGGTTCAATGGACAATAAAGGAAAAGCCATCGTCAGACGTCCCTCGTCTAGAAGGCGCGAGCCAGTAACCTCAGCGGAACATATCAATGCCCTGAGTGGGGCTGCACATGATAAACAACAACGCCCTGCAGCTGAAACACCTAGGTATCGTCCACCGCCGTACAAGGAGCCTTCCAGGTCGCAAGGCATATACTTAGGCAACTCTGGAGATGCCAGCCCTCAGTCCAGTCCAGTTCCCAGCCCTGAAGACTTCGATTTTGCGTACACGTCAGCAGATATTGAGACAGGGAAAAGCTCTAGTATCATAACGAAGATCGAATACACGCTTGTGGAAGACCTGGACGACGAGCTCGAAGAACTTGGCCGGCTGACGAGAGCGGGAAATTTCCGTGCGGCCAAGGCGTTCTTTTCGCACCATCTGAAGCGGCACATTGGGAATCCACTCGTTTTCATCCTCTACGCCGAACTGCTGTTGGAGATAGGCGACTACAAATCTATCATCCAGCTTGAGGATATTGCGCAGACTGCATTCCCGCATCATTGGCGCCATTCGAGTCCCTTGATGGAAGATGACGATGGCGCCGTTGACTCTCTGAACATTAAACTATATCTGAATTGGAACCTGATTCACCTAATTGCATGGGGTCGCAACAAACGAGATATCAGAAGAATCCATGTCGACTTCGAAGAGCCTTGGCTCCCTGTCTTAAGTTCTGAGACCTTTGATAGCACCCAGGTAATAACACGTCATGCATCATTGACTGCTACTCATCAAAATCTTCTATACATTGTTTCCTTAACCCACCTCCCACCCCCAGCCTCAAATTCGTGATCACTGTTTTAATAGCATGCCAGTGTTCCCGGTGCTAATACTAGTATAGGTGCGAATATTTTTCCTGCTCGCAAGATTGTGGGATATCATGCGACTTGGGTTGCCAGAAGTTTTGAATTGGCGTGACTGGAGGGCTACGTACTCATTATTGGTTGATGAGCAGAGAGCTTGGGACTTTCGGGATACATTCCTGGCTCTCATCAATTTCGTCGGCTTCGAAATCTCATTATCAGTGAACTTCTTCTTCGACAGCGAGACACCAAAAGACTTTTACGATCGTATCAAAGAAGATTGGTTAACCGGTAACCCCGACGTCTCAGTACACTTGGCCTTGTTAGACCTATTGTCTTCCACGGTGTTGACGTTGATTTCTTACAAGGAGGCTGGAGAATTGGCGAGAGGAGCTCTTGAGTTTGCAGACGAGCTTGGGGAGAAATTGATGGCGTTTTGGCCAGAGCAGACTGACACACGCCCGTATCTTTTATGGCTAGTCGCGAAGGCGGCTACAGCCGTGTTCCAGAAAGGAAGCACTTCTGATGGGACCTACGAAGGAGCTCCGTGTTCTGCTTCGGAGCCAGGTCTGATGATTCTTCCTATATCGCACACCATGATGCCCGCTCTTCCTTTTTATATTCCTATCAAGGCAGAGAATCCGGGTTGGAGCGTCTGTGCCATGCCACGCTCAACGAAAAGAGCGCTTCGTGTTGTTTGTGCAATCGCGAAAGGGCTTGAGGACTATGCGCTACAAGCGACATGCATCTGCGAGCTCGCAGTACGATCAGATGAGCCGATCAAGCTAATGGATGAGCTCGCAGAAGTGCAGAGGGATCAAGGCGACCTCTACGGGAGACTGGAGACATTCCTCGCAAAGTATTTGGTCTGCCAAAGTGAAGAGTCTAAACAGGGTCTACGTCACGAACTTGCCAGCTTTGGGTACTGGGAGGATGTGACGCATCTTTCCAAACAACAGGCTATACTGGTGGCCACTCGAGACGTGCAACTCCGTGCACTCTCTCCCACCGACATGATGGCATTCAAGTCTTCTATATCCGCCGCACTTCCGTACTACGCTGATCTTCCTCTCGGCCTCCAGCAAGACCTCGATGACGATGCTTATGCGAGAGATCGGCGAGAGCAGCACATACCCACAAATCCCAAAGGACAGCCGCACGGAGACTCTGACAACGTTGAGACCACCCACGGAGTGGTGGAAAAACCGAGAACGTCGAAAGTGCGCCATAAGCCGAAGGAGAAAGGTGAAATGCAAAAGGACTCGTCCCGAAGTAGGCTTACACATCTAGAGCTCCCCGGATTCGCCTCAGGTTCATAGGCGTTGCTAATTTACTGATGCATTTAGGCCCCATACGCCGTGAAACAAGCATACCACGACCACAAAGCCAGGACGTGGAACGTGAAGGAATCAGAATCGTGGACGTACCATACGAGTACACATCCACAGGATCGCCGATACCCGTTGAACATCCAGAGCAGAGTGAGAGACGACGAACAGCCACTTTCGCCACGGTTCAGTCCATGAGTTCCAGCTCACCATCGCCATCCTGTGACGGCCCAGAAGTTGCGGGAAGGGTTGAGGGCCTGAGCAGTGACTCCACTAAAAAGAATCATACTAACGAACAGGAGGAGCTCTCCCTGCGGGAAAACTCCAAAATTACCGACCAGATTGAACACGAACGAGGCCTGGGGAAGGAATTCCCAAGTGTTACAAGTCGACCCAAACGTGCAACCAGTGTCGACCTGGGGGAGTTCAGTCGACGCTCACAGAGGGGGCCAGTGAGCGAGGAGAGGGTTCTGAAAAGAATTGTTGGGGACAGATGTTGGGATAGGGGTCTCATTCTTCTGAAGGCATCTGAGCTGGACACTTCATACAGGGCGTGGCAGGTAAAGAAAAGAAAGTGATGTTGGTCCTGCAGTGTGAACGGGGCATCTAGTGGTAGGATGTAATGTAGATTCTGTTGAGATAATAGAGAGGTTAGACAATGGTTCAGTTTGAATGTTGAGTCCATGAAGGAAGAGTATCAATGTCATGATGCACTCCGGCAATAGATTGTGGAGGCCGAATTCTGCCGTACCCTCTTAGGATAGGAATCACGATTCGGGAGAAGATCGCGGTCGGCACTTGAGTGGAGTTTTTGTGATCCGAGGAGTCTGTGGCGACTTTAATGATACATCTTCGATGTTGCGACTGAGAATCTTTCAAGGCGACGTGGCTAAATTAGCGGAGGCCATGTTCTGTTGATTACCAGGGTAAGAGGGACACCCCAGAATTCGTCGTGAGCCCTCTTGGGCTGAAAAATTGGATATGATCTTGGGGCGCCCTGAGTCGAAGCCCTTGGAATCTTCGGCAGCCTGCTCAGCATGACGGATAGTGCATGCCATTTGTTATCGATTTCCCCTCTTCTAGCTTGATGAGTCGAATCGCGGAGATGACGGCAAGGTCTTCGTGCTCGTACATTTCAGGCATCTTGCGTGCTTCATCAGGCTGTCTCAAGGTACCACTGAAGCGGACAACTTCAATACCGGTACTGATTGTGGGTGTCGGAGCGTGGATGAGAAGAAGAGTAAGAAGAAACGAAAGCAGGCAGAAATATGCTTGGATACAGTGTATCATGTTCGTCGAGCACATGTGCCTACTGACCAGGCACTACCACCTTGGCCAGCTGGAAGCTGTCAACACAGCCCGAAATCAAGCATCTGCGGGCCCATGCACTCAGCACAACACTGCATGCCCAAGTCGCTCAAGAAATACCGCGCTTACGGTTGTCTGCGAATCCTCAGACTGTGAGGCTACTTCAAGCCTGACAGCATGGCCTGACAGCATGGACTGGAGGGGAAGGACATCGGACGACTTGATGCGAAAATCGACAGATGTTTGAACTGCAGGCACCAGCCTGGTGAGAGCAACTCGCAAACAACTTCTATTCAGACCAACCACTATCGCTCCCAAAAGAAATCAAGCAAAATACCCCCACCCCCTTCCATGTATTCGGTCAGTCCGGCATGGACAAGGGCAGCATAGGGAACTACCCGAATCGCGCCCCTTGGCACGCACACGTACACAGCCCTCCGCGAGACAATTTCATGCTCTTTGAAAAGCACTATACTCACTAGAAAAGCCAAGTAACGTCTGGTCGAACCCGGTTTATTACGCCGTAGGGAGCTTAGACGGCCTACCAAACTAGTGTCCCAACTTCGCGTCCCAGCCCACGACGGGGCCCATCACCTCGGGGCGGGACGCATGAGTCCCGGGACCCCGTCTCGTTGTTGTGGGGGCGGGTGGCCCGTCAGTGACTGTAACCCGGCGGTCAAGTCCAGCGCAGGCCTCCCCAAAGCGTCAGGCGCCTGCAGGCGCAGCAATTACTGGATGTCCGCATGGAGGTCTCGACTTCACCTCATCTGCGTACGTCAGACGAGCAGTCTGGGCACTTTTCAGAATTTTTTTTACTATTGTCAACTGTTTATTCGCGGCTTTCCGAAAAGCTTCTCTCCTGGACAAGGCAGGGAGGGAGTCTTGAGTCAACTGGTGAGTCACTGCAGTAACATCAAGGGTAGGGCTGGGCTGTGTTTAATGATCCACAAGGCTTGTCCGATGTGCCCTTACCCACATGCCAGTGCATGTCTAGATTTCCCTGGTACCAGTTTCCCCACGATGTGTCGGGGACCGTTACTTTCGCGTAGTGCAGACTCAGCCGCAGTCCGCAAGCCGCATTAAGATTGGCCGTAGCGGATGACCAGACCCCGGCGTGAGTCAGATTTTAGCTGTTCAAGCACCCGAGATGACATGAGCCGCAGCCGAAAGTTTTTGAACTCCAACAAAAAGTGCCGATCCTATGTATCTGTAGACTCGAGCCAAGCACTTGAGATGACTTTAAATACTTGGGCGGGAAGACGGGAGTGTCGGATGAGCATAACCGGTTGCCATTTTCGACTCTCAACACACCCAGCAACATGCTCACCCGCCTCTGGGCCTGCCAGGCCCTTCACTACGGCTGCGCCTTAAGTCTCTTCTCCCTGCTGTCGATCTCGGCATTTCTCCGACGTAGCAGCAAAGCCAAGGCCGAGACTTACACGCCAGTGCCGGTCCGCAATCACTCAATATCACCCACATTTTTTCTCTTAACTATTGTCACTGCGTATCTTTTTGAAGTCATTGTCGCTGGCTTTGAAGGTGATTCTCTCGGAAACGAGACACCTCACGCCGTTCATCTCATTTTGTCTTTGATTGCTTGGTTTAGCGTTTGGATTGCGTCAAATCACTCCCGACACCTCCTTTTGGGGGTATCTGTCATCACTTTCCTTTCTGAGATACCGTTACTCGTTCTCGCCGCTCTGAATGGCTTTGCAACGCTTTGGACAGTTGTCAATTTTTGCGCCCAAGCTGCCAGGATTTCAGCAATATTTCTTCTGGTATTAGTAGACGTCAGCCGGCAGCTTGCGACACGACAGCATCTTGATGCCGAGGAGAGCGAACCATTTCTTCGTGCACAGCCAGAGACTGGCGAGAATGGATATGGCAGCGTGCCATTCCATGACGACACCGACACGGAGGTTGGCAGTCAGGACACCGCTGGCAACTGCGGCGACGACAGTGATGACGATGACGAAGATGATGCAGCCAGCGTCAAGCGACAACGAGCGAAACGCCTCCAGGAGGCCGGCGGCGCGCTGGGATATCTCAAAGACTTCTCCATTTTCCTCCCCTACATAATCCCCAAGAAGGATCGCAAGGTTCAATTTGCCATCTTCATTAGCTTCGCCTGTCTCGCTGGCAAAAGAGCGCTCAACATCCTGATCCCCGCTCAACTTGGCGTCATCACCAACTTGGTACTCGACAAGCAGTCACCTTATTTTGCCCTGTTCGTATGGCTACTTCTCGTGCTACTCTGCGACGACGCTGGGCTGGGTCTAGTTGAGGAACTCGCCAAGATACCCGTCAAACAGTACTCTTATCGACAGCTCACCAACGCAGCTTTCAACCACGTCATGAGTCTCTCGATGGAGTTCCACTCCGAGAGAGACTCTGCGGAGGTTATGAAGGCCATCGAGCAGGGAGGGTCGTTAGCCAACCTCCTTGAAACCGCAATCATCGATATCCTGCCCACAGTCTTGGATCTCATCCTCGCCGTCTGTATGCTGTATACCAAGTTCAACGTCTATGTCGCCCTCACCATGCTCATATCTACAGGGGCTTTCATGTCACTGGAAGTCTACACCTCGAGCGTGAACATTGAAAATCGCCGCGTATCGAGCAAAGCCGAAAGACAAGAAGCGCGGGCACTGCACCAGGCCGTCCAGGGCTGGCAGACCGTCAGCTATTTCAACATGTTCAAATTTGAGGGCCGACGCTTCGGGCGGGCCGTGGACGACCAGCTTACAGCTAGTCGCATATACGCCGTCCGTGACGCCTTTGTCCAGGCGCTGCTCGAGTTGACGGTACCGGCCACGTTCTTCACCATCTCCAGTCTGATCCTGCACGAGATTTTCAGCGGGCGAGCCACCCCTGGCGACTTTGTGTTCTTCATCCAGTACTGGGAGAGTCTCATCTGGCCGATGAAGTTCCTCGCTCACAACTATCGATACCTCATGACGGATCTGGTCGACGCAGAGAGGCTGCTCAACCTGCTGCAGACCAAGTCGACAATAGTCGAAAAGGAGGACGCCACGGAACTGCGCAACGTCAAGGGCCACGTCGCGTTCGAGAACGTCGGATTCGCTTACGACCCCAGGAGGCCGACGCTCCGGGACCTGAGCGTCTCAGCCCAGCCAGGGCAGACCATCGCCCTCGTCGGCGAGACGGGAGCCGGCAAGTCCTCGACCATGAAGCTCCTGCTCCGCTTCTACGACGTCACATCCGGCCGCATCACAATCGACGGGTTCAATATCCGGGACGTGACGCTGAGCTCGCTGCGGGAAGCACTCGGCGTCGTCCCGCAGGACCCACTGCTTTTCAACGCGACAGTCATGGAGAACCTGCGCTACGCGCGGCCCACCGCGACGGACGAGGAGATCTTCGAGGCCTGCCGCGCCGCCGCCATCCACGACAGGATCCTCACGTTCGCGGACGGCTACGAGAGCCGGGTCGGCGAGCAAGGGGTCAAGCTTTCGGGCGGCGAGATCCAGCGTCTTGCCATCGCGAGGGTGTTCTTGAAGGACCCACCGATCATCATCCTGGACGAGGCGACGAGCGCGGTCGACACGATGACGGAGGCTAGTATCCAGGGGGCTCTGGACAAGTTGAAGAATGGGAGGACAACCTTCGTCATTGCGCACAGGCTTTCGACGGTCGTGCACGCGGACCAGATCGTTGTCCTTCATAACGGTGAGGTTGCGGAGCGTGGAACGCATGCGGAACTAATTGCGCTTGGAGGGAGATATAACGACTTATGGACGAGACAGGTCGGAGGTGCGACGGTAGAAAAATTGGTGGTGTTGGAGTAGACAATTTTCATTGTACTGTGATTTGATATAGATTTCTATTTCTCGTCGAAAATTCTGGTTGGGGCATGGTGTCTGGGAACCATAAAAGGGCATCTTCAGGACATCGGGCATCAATAGAATACGTTTGTTTGTTAACATCATGGCTTGCCAGAATCATGGGAGAACGAGAATCACACAGCCCGTATACAGAGTGTGCTCACTCCAAAATTCCAAAAGCCGTCTCTGGTTAAAAGGACAGACCTCTCCGGAATACCCCAGTGATCACTTCTGGACCAAGAGCTCAGCATCCCGACGCCCAGAGAACTCGGCACGCCATGTCTTCCCAGCCATCTCAGGACGCGGCACAAAAGCGACCTCAATATCATCATCAGGCTGCTCCACAGCCTCAGCCTGGGAAGACTTCGCCGTCGATGGATCAACCCACTCTCCCTCAGCCGGCCGGATATCAAAGCGGAGCAGCAGCAGCGCCGCCAGAAGCAGGATCTCGCTCGTGGCGAAATGCCTACCTGGGCATAACGTCGTGCCTCCGCCAAAACCCCGGAACGCGACGGGATTTGCCTGTGGGCGGCCATTCTGCTTAAGGAAGCGCTCGTGGTCAAATTCGTCCACGTCCGGGCCCCATAAATCGGGGTTGCTGTGCTGCGCCCGGGCAGACATCATCACCAGGCCGCCCTTGCGGAGGCGGTACCTGTCATCCAGCGTGCAGTCCTCGCTGACGACGCGGACAGAGTTGGCCATGCCGTGGTAGCGGAAGACCTCGTGATAGGTGGAGAGCAGGGTCGGGCACGAGGCGAGGACGAGGCTTAGGTCGAGGACCGACTCGGTGGTCCCGTCGTCGTTGGTCTCGAGCCGGACTGCCTGGGTGACCTCCCGCCTGCATTCTTCCAGGGCGTCCGGGTCGCTGAAGATGCGGTAGATGACCCAGAAGGCGGAAGGGATGGTGTTGGCGACGTTGTTGAAGACGGTGCCCACGAGGAGGCGGGGTATGTCGTCTTCTGGTATCTCCTGGCTGATACAGTGCTCTGTGAATTTTTGGATATATGCGGAGCCTTGCTTGTAACTTCCGTCAGTGTAGTATTTCGCGAATACCTTGGCTAAATAATCCCGGGCTTGCATGGCTGGCCCGAAGAAGATGCTTTGCGGGAGAATATCCAGCATGATGTACATCAAGGCCGGGTGGAATTTGCTACAAAACCGGCCAAGTCAGAATTAACGGATCCATCTCAAGCTGTGAGTGGAACTTACGACCAGGCATCGAGGCTACGGCTGTCCCGCATTGGGTTGGACGGCCCATATATCGCCTCCGTGGTCGCCTTCATGACCAGTCGGCTCATCCAATCGTACATATTGACAGTCGTGGGCGAAGATAGCTGCCTCAATGCCTTATCAAAGACTTCGAATGCCTTGGTGTTCAGGGCATCCAATGCCGATCCGTTGACCATGGTGGGGTGAGTGGTCTTGACCATGCCGCTCATGAAGCCCTGCTCAGTCACCATGTCCCTTTCCATGATGGCAAGGGCCTCCTTGCTCGCGCCCATGGCCGCTTTGGCAGCTTTAACTTGTATCGGTGCGAATATTAGCGTGCGCCACTGTCGTTGTACCATGGGTATGAGATCCAAGGAGTTGATCACGTAAAGGCGGACGCCGGGTAACCTGAGGGTGTAGATGGGCAGGTTTCGGTGTTCCTCCCGCATGTGCACGTAGAAGTCCTTGCTCCATTGTATCACTGTTCAGCTGTCAGAGACAATATCCCCCATTTGCGATGTTCGCTGCTAGGAGAATATATGAAGGTCCAAAAGTGTTGAAGTGATCAACACCACTTCGTAGATTGAGGCTCAGGGCTGGATCCAGCACCAGTGCTGGTCCTCGAGCCGACTCGGCCAGAGCACATCCTCCCTAGATCCAAGACTTACTGCCTAGTATGGGACTGATGAATGGAATAGAGGTATAGATAAGGGGAGGCTCGTCTGTGCCATGCGTGAGGTGCAAAAGACTCCAGAGGAATACGTAGGCCGCTGCGGCTCCGCACAAGACTGTCGCAACCACTTGAGTGAGGTTAATCGGTGCCATGTTAAGCTACGAGCGTTGGCGACAAAGGAACAAAAGTGAAAAGTGTGGGCCGGCAGACTCTTGAGGTTCTGGATCTATTTCTGATTTTTAAATTATTATGATGAGTTGGTTGGTTGGTCTCTCTCATTCTGCCTCGCTAGCATACTTTCCAGTCTGTTGGCTGCTAGCGCCGGCTTGGAAAAGACAGATATGCGATTAACCGGGGGTTGGAGAGGGGCGCCCGGACGTACATAACTCAAAATATATATTATGGAAAAAGTTATTTGAGGCAATAGGTAGCTTTGTCTCAAAGGCCTCACTATTGGTACTCAAATAAACAGGCAACATATATGCCTCTTGCCATTCTCTGCCTATCAAAGCAGATTAACAACAAATTCCCTAGGCCCCGGTGCCAAACCCACTGCTTCAACGCGAAGGTCTAATTTGACGTGCTGTGAATGCGCTGTTGCGCCAAACCGGGAAGACTACACACGTTCCTTGACCCTGATCAACATCCGGCCACCGACAGGGCTTGCACTAAACTGGTCAAACATCTCCATCCCTTCCGTCGACATCGAGGGGTCCATTTCCGCGTCGAACCGGAGAAAGAACGCCGCGGTAAGCTTGCTAAGCTCCATCCTGGCAATGCTACAACACTGGTGTTAGCGTCCTGCCAAAGCTCATCCGCCGCAAGAGGGGGGGGGGGAGGAGTCGGGGGGACTTGCTTGATACCGATACAAGAACGCTGCCCGACGGAGAACGCGTTGAACGCTGCCTTGCGCAGGCTTTCGCCCTTGGAATCCAGCCATCTCTCCGGAATGAATGCCTCCGGTTCCGGAAATGCTGCTTCGTTGCGGTGGACCGTATAGTTCTGCACTCCAACAACAGTCTGCCATCGCGGTTAGCCCCAGAGCTGAATCACGTATATTGTAATACTGACTCCTTTGCGCACCCTGACTCCAGCCACAAGTGCGTCTTGGACAGCAACACGTGGCAGGGTAGCGATGATGGTCGGATATCTCCTGAGCGTCTCACTTATGACGGCTTGAAGGTACGGCAGTTTGGCACACTCTGTGGCGCCTGGCACACCAGCCCTGGGATCTGGAAATACTTCGAGCAGCTCGGCCCTCAAACGGCGTTGCACGAGGGGATGCGATAAGACAGCCCAAAGTATATAGACGAATGTGTTGGCGGTCGTACCGCTGCCCCCAAACATACCCCCCATGCACTCCTCCGCGAGCTCAGAGTCGGTCAACGGTCGGCCCAGAGCCGCGTCCTCGCCGGCGAGGGCGTTGGTCAGGAACGAGGTCTTGGTGCCGCGCACGCGGCAGCTTCTGATGATGTCGACGGCGAACGCCTTCCATCTCTGGACGGATCGGAAGTAACCACCGATGTAGCCGGGCACGTAGGGACCGAGCCACTCGAGCGGCGGGAAGAGCTCCTTGTAGATGAAGGTTGGCCTCCAGGCCCGCATAGCAGCCATGACCCAGTGGGGCTGACCTTCCCTTACGGACTCCGGGTCTTCATCAAACATGAGGTGGTAGATGGTGTCGAACCCGAGCCAGTGAGACCAAGGCAGAACGTCGACCGGCTGGGGCGCCCTGGCCAGTTGGTCAAGCAGGGTCTGTATCTTGCTGGCCATGCTCGGCTCAAACTCCAGGACACTCGCCTGAGAGAAGCCCCGCTGCAACAGCTTCTGCCGCTGCCTGTGTACCCTGTTGTCGCGGAAGCTCAGCAGGTGGTTCTCGTGGAATATGCGCTTGGCGAAGTAGAAGCGCTCTTCCTTGGCAAATGCGCTCGAGCTGTAGATATCCTTGACGGCGGTAGGCTCCGAGAAGGATAGTTCATTGGGAGCCACGCGGACGACCGGTCCATAACGCAGATGAGCCTCGTGAATACGGTGCGCTTTCCGGCCTTGGAGGTTGCCAAGCAGTTTCCAGAGGACAGAGACCTTCGCGAGCGGCGGTCCTGGATAATTCCGCAACGGATGAAAGAACACATTGTACAGTAGTTGAGCTGTCAAATATGCCACCAAAACAAACACACCCCACGAGAAGACTGGCAGTGCCTGTCTTAAATCTACTAATAATTTCATATTGGTGGTGACAGAAGGACTCATGGGAAAGCAATGCTGTGAGTTCGGCGGTCGGAAATAGTGATTCACACGCCGGGTAATGCATCTATTTATTTGTCTTTTTTGTTACAGTACCCCTCATAGTGATGCGGATAATCCGGGCCTAGTTTATCGCTAGCCAAGGTCGACCCACCCAGCTCCCACCCGGCTTTTATGACGCTGGGGGGGGGGGGAGCATATAGCAACCTTGGTGGGGACTTCCTCTCACTTCCACATCTGGGCTGGGCCCCATCAATTATTCCTCACTTTCCCACACAACTCTTCCAATACGAAAATTCGGCACACCCAGCTCTAAATATACGGACTCTACTCTACACCCCAGGAAGGTTAGAGCTGGGTGGAAGCTGGGTGGGGCAAAGCTGGGTTATTGTAAATCCCCAGATCCGTCGCTCTACTCCAACTTGCCCGAGTGCAGCATCCGACGGCTTGGAGCAACCAGTCGCGGCTCTGACAGCGTCCATTTTCCACACACCTTAATCCCGTCTGGCGCATAATCATCACTACTGTCTACACTCCATACCGTCTCTGGATTCTGAAAAGGCTCGGCTTAGCCCACGACACCAGGACGAATCTCGGGCTTCCATCTCGAATTGATCAACGAAGCCACCGCTTCCGACTGCAGCCTTTTCAGAGTGTAACGGGTACATCAAGCCAGACCATTCGATGACGGCGGCCCGTTGACTTCACCTACCAATGGAGTAAGCGTATTCTTCCGCGAAGGCCATTGGGGTCCCTTATTTAGCAATGGCGCTGTGACCCCACAAACCTAGATTATACCAACCCTTTTCCCAAGCTATTCTCAAGATATGCAATGACATACATCACGCTCACTCATTATATCCCCGTATTTTCCACTCTAAGACTGAACACGTTGGTTCTTAGCTTCTGAGTATCAGTCAATAGTCGCGACAGTTGATTTCAGGGCCAGCCAAGAGACCTCAGGCAAGCGGACTATCACGCTCCAGCAGGTTGAGCGATACCGATATGAACCGCGGAAACTGGAACTAGCACGGCCTCCCTATCAACACCAACACCCAACTTTAAGAGCAAACTACATTTCGAGAGCAGAGTTACTACCTATTATATGCCATTCAGAACCGAGTCTAACGTTGAACTTGTCATCAGGTGTATCCTCTGATGACAGGCCGAGTTGACCGATATCAACAAAGCCTGACTAAATACTCCAGGTCCATTGAGAATAAACGCAGAGATTCGCACGTACAAAAACGGAGGGTACACGGGTATATAGCCCCTACATATAAACTATACCCATAGCCCAAATTACCTCCCCCCCCTAAGCTAATTAGCTCTTTCTTAACTTAACTCTATTTTATTTCTTCCTAGGCTAGCAATTAAGTTAAAAAAGGGCTAAATAGGGCGAGGGTAAATAGTATCAGCATGTACTGCTGAGCACTATTTAAGGCCTAACCTAGTACTTTTTATGTTCCTTAAAGTAAGCGAGATACTTTAAAGATATGTTTAGAGGTAATTGGAAAATAGAGGAGTATTTTTAGGTGTTATTCATATATAGGGCTAAGATGTACCCGTGTACCCTCCGTTTTTATACATGCGAATCTCTGCGTTCTTGAGAATTGCTTCTCTCATTCCTATCTGCTGAGAAAAAAAGAGTGACCTTTCATGGGGAGGAAACTAGACATCCTCTTGCGCGCTATACAACTGTTCACACATGAATACAATGCAGACTTTTTGTTGCTGTCACCAGTCAGACGTCTAAGAATATTGCAAGACAAATTATTAAGCAGGTTTTCAGGTTCATTCTGAAGACCAATTATAACCTGAACCTGGATGATACTGTACAATAGGCTCGAGAAAAAAAAACCCCTTGGAAATAGAGTACAGAATCAGAAGAAGCCCTGTGAGGTAGCTTCGTATAACATCAGAAGTTCTGTATCAGATAAGGTGCTTACTTATCTATAAGCGTCTGTTGTTACACAATACCCAATAGGTGTAGCATTGTAAAACATGGGCGGGGTAGCTGGAGAGCCTTTGATTATCAGACCATAAGGGTCAGCATCGCTCTCGAGCGACAGGGCACACAACTTGTCATAGATCACACAACGTGCTTCGAGGGACTATTCCATCTGTCGAGATTACTTGCCTGTTAACGACGCCTGTTCAGCCAGCACTGAAGACAAGATCAAAACCACCACCAAGAATGACGTCTGATACCACGGCTGGCAAGGTCCTGTCTCCGGCAGCACTGGCCCACGTCGTCCTACAGACTGCACAGTACGAGCCCATGGTTGCGTTCTACAAGGTCTTCCTAGGAGCACACGCGACTTATGAGAATGAATCTCTCTCATTCCTGACATACGACGAGGAGCATCACCGGGTAGCTATTTTGCACGTACCCTCAACCAAGCCCAAAGAGCCGACGTCAGCCGGCATGGCACATATGGCTTTTGCTTTCAATACTCTGAACGACCTCCTAGAAGCCTATGTTCAGCGGAAGGCTCGGGGCATCCTGCCGATCTGGGCGGTGAACCATGGCCCCACGACGAGCCTGTACTACCAAGACCCGTCAGTCATAACTCTTCTCCCATTGCTGTTACCCATCCTTTGATTGTGTAATGTTTCAAGATACGTCATTTTGGGCTCCGTACCAGGTGATTGACACATACTAGCGACGGAAACCAGATCGAGACGCAGGTGGACAATTTTGGAACAGTCGAAGAGGCAAACGCATTTATGAACACCCCAGAATTCGCAGAAAACCCCATCGGCGTCGATTTTGACCCTGAAGACCTAATTAGAAGGATAAAAGACGGCGAGGATGAGAGGAGCTTGAAGAAAAGAGGCCGCATTGGACCTCGAGGAGTGGATGGAATACCTGTGCCGCCCAGGCCCGACGTTCGTAGGAGCTATGACATTGTATAGGCTTGAAGAACTTGCTGTCAACTTTGAGTGAGTAATCGAAGTAAACTGTATTATCCAAGCATCTGTTGAGTTAGTTCAAATCAGAACTTTCAGCGTGCCTGGGAGGTCCATGAGCTTATTTATGCCTGTGGACCGTGTGCTGGAGAATTCTCCACAAAATTCCGCTTGAACTAGTTGCACGGCATCTGGTCAGAAGGGTTCTGTTTTGGTTTGCTGGTGTTATCATTTGTATCATACATGGAAACTACAACTGCGCAAGTCCAGTTCTAGACCAGAATCACCCACCTGGGCAAGCAGGGGAAGGGGCGGTACTGGGCTGTACTGGGCCGTGCTGAGCTGAGCTGAGCTGTACTGTACTGTTCTGTACTGCACCATACCCACGCCTGCAGGCTGGCAGACCTGCAACCGCGACTGCTAGTGCTGATGCTGCTACAACTACACACGTCCTAAAGCCTAGCGAGGGAGTTTTCGACTGTAAGGAAGGGTCTTGCAGCTCCAAATATGCCCAAGGGGAACTTCTCCACACTTTGGGAATTTTATATCGGCTGCTTCCAAATTTTGCCAAATTACATTGCATGCAGCAACCCCAAAGTACTAAAGAGAGAACCCTCTTTTCCTTCCCTTTGCGAAATCTCGTTCCCGACATGAAATCGCATACTACTCACTACTCACACTTACTTCTAGCGCAATGCAATGTGGTGTACCCACGAAGCCCAGGTACAAGTAGTCATACAGTGCCAATAACAATGACAAGGCGAAATAGTGTGGTTGGTGACCTTGGTGGGAGTCACCTACGCCCTCTACAAATGTAGAAGGCAGCCCAGTGCGTGACCAAGGCGCTACAGGACCTCACCCGGTATTATTTAAGCGTGTAACGCGTTTCCGCCCTGGAGGATCGGCTAGCACCTCCAGCAAGGGTACCCCTGCACAACGGCTGTCTACCGGGCTGAAAGGTAGCCCCACCAAGGGTCTTTCTATAATTTTGTTTATCGTGAATTGGCTCCGGGCAAGCACTCCCAGGGCTGGCTCCTGCTCTGGACTACTTCAGATGTCAAGGCTGTGCGTATCCCCCGCTTCAATACTGCCTCACCTCAACACACTGCTTCCACCTCGTCCTCCCCTAGCCTGAGCCCCCTCCCCTGCCTACCTCCAGCAGCACCATGACCACCATGACCACCATCACACCTGTCCTTGTCTTCTCACATCAACCAGGACAATCCGTGTTCAAAGGCTGCCTGAACCGTAAGTCGTCATCCCAATCGAACTTTCTTGGGGCCAATATAGATGCATCTCGCGTCACGCCCTACGGACATGCAGCATGGGCAGCGCAAGGGCTATACCGCTCCCGCCCCTTGTCATCTTCCTCACATCCATCCGCTCCGCTGGGATATGTCTGGGTGTCACACCCACAATGGCTCTCATACCCAAAAACTCTGTAATGGCCGTGCTGACACTTGCCCAAGGGCGATCATTGCAACCGACCGACAGCCTGTCGTCCGCGGACGGGGCGCTGCGAGGCCAGCTGTGGACCGAGACTTTGATTCCAGACGAGCTGTTCTCCGTCGAAAAGTCCTCCGAAGGCGACTTATTGATCACAATTCCGCCCGTGAAGTGCCACTGCCATAAGGTGCCCGGTTCTGGTTCGAACGAGGGTGACTTCCAGAGCCCAGGAATTGACTCGCACGCTTTCCGTGTCCGCCAGGGAACCACTTCAACTGATGACCACACAACACCAAGAACACCTTACATCTATTTTCCTCCTGCACTCCTTACGGCGCCCAGGAAGACCTTTTGGCTTGCGCTTCTCGCGTCTATCGTCATTCCCATCGTAGCGGCTGAGACCCCTAGTCCCTATGTGGACGTGGCAGTATGGGCCTTCGGGATTATGGCCAACGTTCCCAGTATATATGTCTTGGCCAATCCATCTCTGTCTTCCGGTGGGAATGGCCGTACCGAGGATACTATCTGGAAGGTAGCTAGAGGATGGTATTTGTCCCCTGCCCCAGGATCAACGTTCACTTCACTGATAAATTGCAGGTCGGTGAGCCTTGGGCCGGTGTTTTCACTCCTGTTGGTGATGCTACTTAGAACGAAGCTCGTTAGAGAAAAGAGGAAAGTCTTTGTTATATTGTTGTTCGTCATGACCACCCTGGGGGTCCTGATACTGATGCTGTTCACGCAAGAGAAGGGGTGGAGTGTCCTGGATTTACTCTCAATATGCGTCTCTTGGTGCGCCGTCGTTTCTTATATCATCGTCGACGAGCTGAGAGTTATTAGTGCTGCCATGGCCGGTGCCAGCATGCAAACTGGACCCTCTCGGCAATCACTGCCTGGCCTAGATGACGGCGGAGAAGACGACCACTCACGCCTCGAAGCCGGTCGGGTTTCTCTCCAAAGCGATGGAATGTTCACGATTGGTGATGACAGTACGCTGGGTGAGCGAGCATCTCGTGCTGACGTCTGATGGGGTTCATGAGCTGTTCTTTTACTTGTCAATATAGAACTCATCAGGAAGGGGCCCCAACCAATCAAACGGCTAGTCTTTCGCCATTTTTGTGAATGAAGAAAAGCCCTTTGTAGCTAAGACCTAGTTGAAAATCCATTATGGCTTGCCATTTTTCTCAGGCTGATTGCCTCCAGAGTTAAGCACACCCAAACTCCTTGTTTCTAATGAAAATTCGAGTACCATAGTCCGGGAATCAGTGCAATCCTGTCAAATGCCGAATGGCAGAAACTTTGATCTTCGCAGTTGTTTCGATATGTTGTTCCGCCCATAGAAGAAGTATTGTGCCCATGTTCCCTCGGATTGGGAGGAGTGGATGGCATCAGGAAATTGTTGACGCTGCCGCGGTTCGTATTCTCGATTGCTGTGAAGGGAGACGCATGGCCGTAATGGGCGGGGCGTGGCTTGCTCCCCTTCCGATGGAGACGAGGGAAAACGACTGGATCGGTTCTAACTGGCATAAAGACCCCCATGGTAATGAGATATGCGGAAGACAACAGTGGGCACAATGAGTATAGGAATGCCAGACTGGTTGGGGAGTGTTTTGTCCTAGACATCGCAGGCAAAGCGGCTGCAACAAGGTCAACTACAAATGGCTTTGGATAAACAGCGTTCTTTTGAGTTTTCCCTTTAGAAATGCTAGAAGTCTGGCTGTTATCGTCTTGACCAAATCCAGAGCCTAAAGACCCCTCCAAAGGTACCCTAGGGTAAGAACGGCGTTTAGGGAGACTGCAGACCTGAGACAGATTCCATTTGAGGCAAAAGTACGATGTGCTTCCCAGACGATTGTCAAATTCATGGCATTTACGATGTTGATGCCTCGGAATTCAGTATCCTCCAAAATGTGCTGCAGTCATTTTTTCTCTCCACCCACTCTCTCGTTGTTCGCCACGCTATCACTACTCGCTCCATTGTCACCCTTTCTCTTCACCAAATGTGGTGGAAACGTGCCGCCTTTAGAGGGTCGAATGCCATTGTCGGCAACGCCATCTACACTGCCCGAGTTCGCTACACGTGAGCCAGCTATTTCAGGACTCGAGATCAGTTACACGTATGTACGCATGGGGTGCCGGATCTTTCGACTGACCTATGGCATTCATAAGACCCATGGCCGCCTTATTGGCGATGTTCTTAGCGCCGTCAAGCTGCGGGGGCATCAGAAATAAGCGGCGAGTTTTGCTCATGCCGAATCATTTCGATTGTGGTCTACTCACCAGTCCAGACCCGGTCATCATCACAATGGCGTGATCAAAAGTAAGTCGGAACAGCAAAGAGCTGGAGATGGAAGAACAGTCGATGGTATCAAGGTGTTGTGCAGTGTCAGGCTCGCTGAGAATCGATGAGACCAAGTCAGCGGACAACAGAAAGGTATATAAACACTCCTGTGAAGCGGTCCAATGGCTGAGCTCCTTGGCTCCTGCGGCGCAGTTGGCGGGTGACTCTGTCATCCTTCCTATTATTTGCCAAACCACCTTGGCGCCCAGCAATCTCGTCGAAGATCATACCCAATCCGGCCTCAAGAATTTCAGAGGCGACTATTATTTGATGCTTGTCATCCCTAGGTTTTGGCCGTTGACTTACCTCACCACCATTCCCGTTTCTCACATTGAGATAATGGTTACTACGGCCACTGACCGAGTTTCAGTGGGAATACAGGGCGTACTTATATCAAACTAGGCTCCTGTGACTCTCGATGGTGCCAGAAGTTTTTGTAGAAGCTGGAGCTATGCTTGTCCTGTCACTGGTTTATCTGATTTCATCACGTCCTCCTGCAGTTAATTAAGTCCGCCTTGTTGCAAGCACGGAATATGCAAATACATTCACAACAAGGACTATCTCGACAGAATCAAGAAGCCGAAGATTCATCAGGAATTGACTCCTCTTAATAGCAAGCTATCATGTCGCTCCAAGAGTTTCCTTTTTTTAAGTACTTATTGATGGGAATTACACTCATCTTATGACCACAGAACATAAATGTTGTAAGTATTCCAATCATAAGTGTGCTACGTGTATGTGACCGCTCTTATTTAGCACTTAAAAGCCACGGCCACGCTCACGCATAGTCTTATCGCCGTGATGGACACCGGGGATTTGTCGCTTCTGGTGTTAGCAACACAACTCTGTCTGAACACATCAGAATTCTCAAGAGACAAGGGCTCATATCTGGCATAGGGACTCACTGGGGGTTAGAGAGCTTTTTTGTGAAACATGTAAATTCATCTGTGGATTTGGATTGACTGAGATGACCTTGATCTTCCATGTCGAGGACATTGTGGAAAGCATGGTCCTCCGAGCAGAATGGTTAGCAAAAGTTGAAGAATACACACAACACAGACACAGTGCAATGACGGGTCCAGAAGTAGACCTGAAAGCATCGAGTGCTGTCCAATCAAGAGCTGCTGACCGTAGGGTGCAAATGGCCTTTTATCGAGGCTCCCCTGTCCCAGGATGTGAGGGGATTCTGCCGATTGCCGAAGGGTTCGGACCTAGGTGGGGACAAGCGGAGAGCACTTGCGTACGCGTACATCCCAGCGCGAAGAAAACAACTGGCTAACATTCTGGCAAAAACATCGGATACAGTTGGTGTTTCGATATGGGATATAGAGAAGAGATTTACTGAGGAAGTTCTCTTCTTTCTTTCGAATGAGCATTACGTGCGCTCAAAAGTCTGCTCCGTTGTGTTTGCCGTGGCATGATTCGGGCAGCAGGTTTTGACAACAGGCATTGGGTGGCTGGGATCTCTGGACCAACCAACAGCGATCGAGGCAGGGTAAGGGCGGATGGGACTAAAATAGGACAGACGGGGATCAGGCGGTCACCGGCCTGATCTGAGCAGGATAAGAAGGGGGAGAGTCCCTCCACTTTCCAGCGGGCGTGCTTACTTTCCTACTTCATTCCGTGTTCTCCTCCGGTCAGCAGTCATCAAGGACCCCGCGATCATACCTAGACCTCTCTCCGTTTATCGAAGTCTCGCAGTAGCTCTTGGAATTATCCACTACTGTATACGATTTGTCCAAGTCATCACACAAAATGCCTGAAGTCAACGTTCCACAGCAGCAGCAGCCGATGGAGGCCCCCACCGACTCCGCTGTTGTTACTCAGCAACCTGTGAGTTCCATCTTGCTTGTCATTTTTGCCTTTGCTTCCTCACGTCCGCAGCTGATTCAGGTGTACTGTAGGGGGCACAGGAAGAGATGAACACGGACATGAGCCTGCGTGGTGGCTGCGGCGAGACGATCGACTGCTGCGGCATAACCGAGAGCTGCGGCTGTTGCTAAACAGACCGTCAACTCGATTTCCAAGACTGTACTGCTTGGCCATATGAATGATGGGGGTCTATATGGTGGATGGCAGCTCTCAGATGCTGGGTGAGACAAGAGAATGGGCGGTTGAAGCGGTCCCATCTCCAGGCCGCTGGAGCTCTGGAGAAAGTTGAAAGCGTTTGCTAGATGCGGTAGAACGTTCCCAATGTGATGCCACGGGTTTTCAAATCTCCGAGACCACAATATACATGTCCAGCTTTACTTCAGCCCCAAGGTTTGATCGTCATATGTGCAGCCCGCGCAGGAGAGAAACCAGAGCCCAAGCAACGCGGATCGGCGGGAGTGGGCAGCCGCCAGAGCCAAGCTCAAACGGCCAGGCCTTCGCAGGCTTGGCAGGGCTGCCAGAAAGCTTAACCTTCTTAGCGCAAAACATGACGTCAAGTCGACCCCCCCACATCTCATCGAGCGAATGAAAACGAGGCATCGGGGAATGTGCTCCATAATGCTATACTTGGAAAAACCTCGGTCCTGGAAAAGCTCTAGATGCCACCCGATCTCTTCTCACTACTCCTTTTCAAGAAATAGCTCAACGGCTGTGCCCTCCCCCTGGTATTTACGAATACGGAGTAATGTTCTGCCAGCTGAACAGGCACAAAGTCAGGTATTCACATTGGATTTTCTTGTTCGCTACCATGTATCTGTTTTTGATTACCTAGGTATGGTGATGTTATGGCATGCACCACTGGAGAGCTTCCATTCAGGCTCTGACACTTTTCTTCGCAGTCTCCCACACCAATTCCCCAACAGACTACTGTGCATTGGCCCGTCTTGGTTGATCCCAGCGTCTTCGTATTCTGAGTCTGGCCTGTGTCGGCTGGGTCTATTATAGTATATCGTTATTGAGCAATGAGCATAAACTCAACAGATTGTTGTCAGGATTGTCTTTCCACTGTGAACCACTTCCTAACGACTTTTACGGCCTCAGATCGCGTTTCTTCATCTCATCAGGCGATCAATTTGCTCGGTGTATAAGCGTATCGAGCAGAGGTGAAAGTCATAGCTCTTGCTGTCTTGACAGCTACACTGGAGGCGATGCCGCTGGTATAGAGTTATCTGGAAAGGCTCATGCGCACCAGGAAAATCACCGAAAGAAATGGGAACGACCAGAGAACTGACTGCAAATTCTTCAGTTGTCAGTGCATGTTCTAGTTTGCAGCGAAGGCTCATCTTGGGTTGAACATGCCATGGCCTCCAGCGGTCCGTGGTAGGACCACCAAGGAGCGTCACCGAGAACTGCGCAATGGCCTTAATAGAACATACCCATGCGACAAGTGACGGCAAATAGCCCCTGTGACACTTCCAGGGTAATGCTGGCCGTTTCTGGCTATCAGAGACTATCTGTTGCCGTGCGGTCCGAAAATTGCTTCTCGAGCTCCTCAACTGAGAACCATGGAATTGAGAAGACACGCAACATAAAGTCTTCTAAGTTTCAGAGAGAAGCCTTCAGTTGCTGCCCTTAAGCCTCACTCACCTTACCCTAAGCTAAGCCAAAGGTAGGCATCCGCCTACTCTCTACTTTAAACCACAACATCTCATGGTGCAAGGCCAGAAATATTCTGATACTTGTGCCAGGCTCTACAGCTGTTATCATCCCCAATTCCAACTCTACGGTTGACGTTTTCGAGCAATAACTCCCCTTCGTCAAGGATAGGTACCTCTACTGCCTCCAAGAAGAGCCGTGGTAACCGCCCCTGTTGTATGAGATCATGATGCTACCCAAGATCAAGAGGTACTCCAGACTACAAACATTGGAACTCTGATTGTGCATACAAGATTCTTGCCTTCTACCACAGGAAATTCTCGAGACAAGCAACGTCTGATTCAGATGGCAAAATCATACTCAGCGTACGTTATGCTGTTTTCCGTTTGCAATTACCCTGAATTTCTGAAAGATGGATTATGACTACACCAAATGTAAGCGGTAAACCACCCGGACCAGCTATGCATATCTAACTTTTTCAGAGTACTTCAAAGTTGACTGCATTAAATTTAACAGCGACTCGCAACCGGAGAACTTCTGGGATTTGAGATTTGTATTCACAACTCGTCCAGTCAGAATGGCCTTCCTGTGAGATCTACAAGGAGAACGCCAGTATATTGCCCCCACGAGCCACACTTGCTTGGCGAGCCAGCTCTGATAAACACGACACTCATCAGAGTTCATTTGAGTGTTTGAGCTGATTTGCTATTCGTGACCGAGGCTGAAACCGGCACCGTGGTACTTGGTGTATCATGGCGTATCCGGATTATCTGTTATAATGACTGACGTCACATTGCAACAAAGAAAGAGAACATATGTGACATTCAGACCTATTTTTAAGTACACAACAATCAAATTTACACGCTATCTTTGTTTCTGTCCCGGGAACAGCATTGTTAGGCCATTATGCTACCCTGTTGTATATGTACCCAGTGCTACCCTTCGTCAGGGCTTCTGCAAATTTCATTTAGATGACCCTACTTACAACAAGCTCACTATGACAGTTTTCATATACAACATCATTACCAAGACAACTATTCAAACTACAACTTCAAAAACATGCAACCAAAAGTCCACTCAACCCTCCTCATCCTGACCACCTTCCTCACCCCGCTCATCTCCGCCGGAAGGTTCGTAAAGGAATGCCCAGTATGCTTCGATAACACGGTGCGTGGGTGTGATGGCATTGGGCCAGATACTGCCTATTATACATGTTACAAGACGCCCGCGAATGTCAACATGGTAGCAACCTATAGCTGTGATGGCGGCTGCAGACTGGTGCAAGGCCAGCCCCGCTGCAACAGTGGTAAGCTTCGTAACGAAGTGCCTGCCTTGCCCGTGGACCCAAATTGTCCTTGGGGGCTCAGAGAGGTGAACGGAAAGAAGCGGTCTGAGTTCCAGGCATAGTCAAAGGTCAGATGACCACTTGTTTTCATTCTATTCTTTTTTCTTTCTTTTCGACTTCCACCCTTGGGGAACAGGAAGACCAAAAATATATTACACTTGTGAGATGCACGACTAGTTTTTATCAATAAAGATCTGCTACATTATACATACCCATTTTTCAGTGCCCGCATCGGATGATAGCCCACTTTGATTCAAGAGGTTTTAATGGTGTCTATGGACGGGCAACCTGCATGTCGTGTGACAAATGTGACAACGATCTGTGATAAAGCTTCTTTCGAAGAAGAGTTTTCTTGCGGTCGGAGTCTTCCCTCCCACTCATCGCAAGTTTGGGCAAGAACAAACCAGGTTGATACTGACCATTGCCGCATGCATGTGTTAGGTGAATACAATGCGGCTCTTGCTCATTAAGGTTCTCCGTTCCCACACCCGGTAAATGACGCCGGCATAGGGGTAGATGAAGGGTCAGTAACGTGGTTCTCGAGTCATTTTGATACATACACGAATTACTAGCTCTTCGCTTTAGTGGAAAGGGTGGAGAACCTTGTTCGGATAACTCCCGCCGTGGATCTCCCGTCGTGGGTCACCTGGGCATATTTAATGGGTCAGCATCAGCATAAAACAACCCATGTATAATTCAGGGTATAACTTGTTACCGTTGCGCAAAGCTATGTGAGCCACTAAAAGGGGTGGGTTCAGATTCTGGATATATGGCTGGTGTTGTCTTAACACTGCTTATAATAACCTTTGAACCCTTAGAACGGCCTTTAGATCATTATTTGCCTCTCCCTCACGAACCAAAGGGCACGCTGGGCGTTTCGTTGTAATTTTCAGGTGTTCTAATCCTTTGCCTAGTTTGGACTGGCTGCCAAAGTTGTGCTAAAATGGGTCTACTCCATACACATGTAACGACCTGACTTGTGTATCAATGTTTACCCATACCACCATGGTACGACAAGCAAGACAAAGTCCCGAATGTGGTGCCTGGGCGAGTGAACGACTCAAGGCCGCTGTAATCAGTTTAGCCATTGCTGATCCCAGGAAGCTGAATACAACGTTGAGCAGTATGCAGGCCACGGGTAGGGAGCAATTGTGGACTCAAGATGTTTCTTCAGAATATATAAAGGAAGTGAAGAGCTTCGTTGGAACAGATGATTTTTGACTGTGATAAATAAGCCAATACAGTCTCTCTATCATACTCAGCAAGTTCATTGTCCTGCCTTGGCCATACTCCTCCCCGTCTACCTCCCTCTCCCTTCATCTCCATATACAAGCAATCCCAAGTCTTCAAAATGGTTCGCATCACCTCATTTGCCATTTCCTTGATATCCATGGCCCTCGCCGTCCAGGCTTGCACGAACTGTCAGTGCCACTTTGCGGACGGCTCGCACTGCTGTGTGGTTGAAGCTCTCGACAAGGACTGTGCGCGCGTCTGCGCAGGTGCCCAGCGTGGCAAGGACGACAAGCCGTGCGACGCGGGTGGGTCGTACAACTGCATCAGCGAGATAACGTCGCTCGCCCGCATGTCTTGCAAGGGGCCTACTGCGCAGTAAATTCTGTCAACAGCTGTACGTTTCGTCACCTTTCAATAGCCGCTGGCTTCCACTCAGAGAAGGCAGTACATTGACTTTGTTTATTCTAGATAGAGTCTTCCTTGGGCAGGCATCGATATCACCACCAAGATGCTATAGTGTTACCAGTCCGGGGCCTGTATCTGTATATTTTGATACATACATAGACTGGAGCAAAGTCGAAACCTTAATTACATTCGACTTCAAAACAAGAAGCGTCTTAGACAGTATTGTTGTTTTGGAATCCAACTTGAACAATAATATGTATTTGTATAATGGTGTAGAGTATAATACTCTCTGTGAAGTAAGTCCTAGATCACCTTACAATGGTTAAACAAGCTTCTGCCGTCAATTAAAGCACGAGTCTGCCAGGTGCAATGACGAGCATTTCCTTTGAATCTCCCCATTTTTACAGTCCCTTCTGCTGCCAAGGTAACGGAGCCGGCGGCCCCTGTGCTTTCACTGTCTCCTTCTCCTTCTCGAACCGCTCGATATCTCTATGATCCACGAAGTTACCATGGAAGGCCAGCCTCGGCCTAAGTGGCAGCCGTACCAGCGCGACGGGCCCCTCCCCGATCTTCTGCGCGTCCAGGATGGCAAGCTCGTTGATGGCCCGGTCGAGGCGGTTCAGGACGACGACGATGTATCCCTCGCCCTCGGGTGACTCATCCACGTCGCGCGGCACGAAGCACGGCTCCTGCAGCGTCGTAGTCGGGCCCGGCCACCAAACCTCCTCGGTACTGGTTTTCCAGTTGTAGTGCACCAGGAGGTTGAACAATCCTCCGGCGGGCGGGCCGCAGCGGGCGAAATCGTACGGCCGGGTGCCGTCCATGCCGAGGGACCAGAAGTGCGTATATTCCTTGCCCAGGAAACGGTCGTCGACACGGGCGAACTCCACCGACGTCTGGCACGAGAAGGCTGGCGCGACCCTCTTTTCGGGCGACACGAGCCGGCCGTCCTTTGCGACCGAGAAGGTGTACCGTGTCATTGGCGACCTGAGTGGGGAGTCCGGACCTGGCGGCACGGCTGGCTTCCCATCCTCTGGAAACCAGAAGAAGACGTTCCCATCGGCCATAGACAGGTCGAAGACTAGTTCCCCAGACTCGTTCTCGTATGTCCCGGCGACGTGACCCTGGAAGCAGTTGTCGGAGCGGAGCCAGACCATGTCTTCCCTCTTGGGACTCTTGCGCGGCGCCACGCCAAAGAAATGGTCCTCGTTGGGGTCCCAGGCCCAGTGGACTTTGCTTTGCTGCAATCGCTGCAGATCTGCTTTCAGAGGCGTCATGGGCAGGATGATATGGTTCTTGGTGAAGCCAAAGTCGTGTATGTACCCGCAAAACGGGGCCTCGAACCAAGCCTCGGTGATTTTCTTGCCATCAGCCCCAATCTCGTAAAAGACGATCTCCCTCGAGCAGTCGTTGCCGTTCCCACCAGCCTCGTAGCCGAAACACAGCATGTTGCCCGTATCCGGATCAATCTTGGGATGAGCCGTAAAGGTCGGCGACACTACCTGGCCGTCGAAGTCGTACCGCCCAATGGTCTCCAGTGTTTCCGGGTCGAGCGCGTAGGGCGGCCCATCCTCCTTGCAGGCGAGCATGACGCCCCGCCAGAAAACGATATTGGTGTTTGACGTCGTACGTATCAGCCCCTTGACCGACGCGTCGTCGGTGTACGGGTTGCGGTACCTGCCAAACAGGCTCCTGCGGGCCTCGGACTCGGCTTTGTAACGGTCATTCTTGACATAGCGGCGCTTCCAGTCGACATGGCCGTCGGCGATGTAGTATGCCCCTACAATCCCGTCGCCATTGAACAAGATATCATCTTCATGGATTGGAGGGAATCTCTTGTCCACCCCCATGCTGTAATAAGTTCCGTGAATGGACTTTGGTATGGTCCCAAACACTTCGAGCTCTTCGATGTCACCCTGAAAGCGGGACGGGGCGACTCCATTGGTAAAGGCGGGTGTTGTGGGGAACTCGGTGCGGTCACCGGCCTTGATGCCATCGACATAGGCCGGAGGGCAATTCTCAAAAGCGTGTCCTGCCATTATAATCCGTTTGCGAGTGATTCCGAGGTCACAGTTCTGAGTCTGCAGCGCTATCACAAATTGCCTAGTAGTAAATGGTCTTGTGTGGGTCTTACGTAGTGGTCCCATGATTAAATGCTCGATTGACCGGGTCGCTCTTGCTGCAGTCTCTTGCATGAACTTCCTAATCATTTAGTGCCGGAATTGAAGCTTTGTGCCAGTGGTATCGTTGCATGTGCCGACTCCAAATTGACTTACATCCATGCTCACCCCTCACTTTCTTGGCCCGTATGTCCCGGTACCTTGTGAGTACCCCTCGTGCGGACGTTATCAGGGCCCCGAGAATTTGCTGTGAGGAGCTATTATAATCCGGTGGTAGAGATTTTCAAGTCTCGGAAGAACTGTCCTTCGACACAATAGATCAAATAAGACATGTTCAAACGTTCGTTCCAGACCCCACTTTGATGTCTGAAGTGAATCATGCTACTGAACATCATCGAGTTCATCATTACTTAAGTTACTATGACGAATCAATTATATCCGAATGCTGGAATAAAGGGATTTAAATCCAAGCAAGATGTTGAGGCCTATCTTGCAGCCTTTAGCGCCGATGAATTTGATACGTATTTTCAATATTATCATCCCGATATTCATGTAAGTGCGAGTGCGCAGTTACCTATGGCGCTTAATGTAGCGACAGTTCCTGCGGAAATACCCGTAGCATCTGTCCCATAACATTGAAAGCTACTAAGTCTCGGGCATTCTGCAGATCGATATTCCCATAATTCCCGGCCCTAAAACTATCAGCGGCTACCATCAGTGGGCCAAAAGTCATCACCAAATAGCGTCGGAGACTCTCATTCCACAGAAAATCATATTCGACCGCGATGGTGGGCTCGTTGTCGCGGAAGTACGAGCGGAGTTTAGGGGGAAGAAGGGGGTAGAGATGGAGGAATTCTTCGGATGGGGCCCCGTATCTGAGGGAACTGGCCCAGACGTCACAATGATCGTGTTCTACCACCTCGATGATAGAGGACGGGTGGTTCACCTTGAACCTGGAGCCACCAGGCTGTTGAGAAAGGCGCAGGCAGCTGATATCACCGTCGGCGGCAGCGCAGTCTCCGGGCCCGGACGATCATTTCGAACTAAAGACGACGTCAGAGCCTATCTCGGATTCTTCAGCAGCAACGACTTCGGCCAAGCATCCGAGTTCTGGGCACAGGAGCTCGAGGTGCGCCTGGGGACTTCCAAGACCATCCGGGGACGGGAGGAGAATGTCGAGTATTTTTCCAAGCAGCGGGAATCGGGCATGAACGAGACCGTTGCTCCGAAGCAGATCACCCTAGACGAAAGCTGCTGCGTTCTTCACGCCGAGGTGACCTTCATCGCTCGAAAGGACTTCCCAGAGGTACGTCCGCACTAGCATGCCTACACCCATTGCATGTACACAAATACATATTTGCGCAGCGTGGCATCCTCCCCAGCTGCCATTTTTGAGGAAATTTTCTGTCAGAGTCGGCAACGTTGCACAATATATCTTGCTAATGCGTATCCCGCGATAGGGCTATGCGGAGTTCGGCAGGAGCTCGGGAGGTATCAAGTCTGGCCAGCAGATCTGGGTCGAGTTTGTGATTATGTACGACCTGAACGATGACCGTCGTGTTAAACTCATTAGGGCCTATCGTTTGGGCGATCCGGTGATATCTGGTCCGGATACTTAGGGTAGTCCCGCGGCTAGTCCAAAGTCGCACTAAGTTAACAGGCTTGCAAGGTTGGCTTCGATGGATAGCAAGGATGCTGGCATAGTGCTTCGTGCACTTTGGCATGATATTGGCAGTGCCGAAATATTTATGAACAGCTTCCGGTACGGTAGGTGGGACGTTGCGGCCTTCAATGATTCTCTGAGGGCATGGCAGATCTTCCCGGTGGGTCTCTGCTTCTAACCGAGTGCGTTGGCGGATTATTTCACTTCAAGATCAATGACCGGGTAGTGAACCACGGGTTTTACAAATGCATATGGGCGCCTCGGTTGATCGTATGTGACCTCATAGCTTGAATAATATTGTTTCGTTGCTCAGACATACAAATCTTAGAATGCTTCAACTTGATTATCGAACTACAGTCCAAGAGATAACGACTTGATACAGAGAGTATTTGGAGCTCTTAAACAACCCACCTGTCCCTGCATGTTCTCCCGCTTTTGATCTCAGCTGAGAGAAGGCCGGATTCGTACAAAAGATATTTGTGCTATCAGGCCCTAGACGGGAATATCCCGAGTCCCATCAATCGTCCAACGGTTGCCTATATGTAGTTCCAGCCCTCAATTGTTTATGATAGTCATAGTCCACAGTCATCAAGGTAAGATTCTGGTCATTCGTGTATTCAGTCGCGTATGTCTTCTCCGCCTTGCTATGACCAAACTTGTCGAAAACAGACCGCAGCCCCGTCATGGTCGCCCTAGGTACCTGAGGAAGGTTTGGGTCGTAGTTTCCTCGGGAATCTAGAGGCGGCTGTCTTTGACTTTTGATAGCACCGCTAGGGTCAGTCGGCTTGCTGTTACCGCGGGTGAACATAGACCAGAAATGGCTCGTCCACGTGCTCGATTTCTCCGCCATGCCCTTGAACAATACGAAGGCCACAGGTATACAGCTGCAGAAAATGCCTATGTTGATCTCCGCGATACTATAAGGTGTTAAAAACAGACGTTAGACTCGGTCTATACCGGTAAGAGAACGGGCAGATCTCTCCCTACCTCCAGCCATAGATTGGCATTGTTTTCCATGTGATGTCATTCTCCTGGCTTATAACGATATCGAGGCGATAGTATGCACTGACTATGGAAAATACACAAGCTCTGAAAATGATCAGCGAGAACAACATCGGGTATGATATTTTTGAAGTGAAAGGGTTCCTGAGACGTACGAAGATCCCACAATGAAAACTCCAGCAAGCCCTGCTTTGCGTTTTGTTGAGGTCCGCAGCTTCCATACAAAGAATAGTGGGAGTATCAAGATGTAGACATCTATCACGGCTCCCAACACTCCTGAGACAGCCGTGGTGGCAATGTTGTATTTAAAGCACCTCAGCTGGTACCTTGGTGACAGCCAACCACCCGTTGCATAATCTTCAGAATGCGGGGTGCACCCTACGGCCACTACAATGAGCATCGAGACGTAGAAAACGGCAATAAAAACTATTCCAGATAGTATCGATATATTCGCGCGGCGCACAGGGCTGAAAATGCGTTGATAGAGGGCTAGAATCGCTGTCTTGGCGAACATGGCTGCTACGAAGAAGAGTAGCAGTGTCACAACAGATGTCTAACAATTTGTCAAAGCCATGTAAGGTCAGAATGAAAAACCAGAGCCGTAATCATGAATGAACACTTACCCGCACGTAGTAGACCGTTATTTTACTAGCTGGGACATCCCACAGGTGTCGGCCACTCGGATCGTCGAGAACTTCGTAATTCAGCTGGGGCATGAGGAAAACATGCACAGTGAAGTGACCTACTTGTAAATAGCAAGACGGTGTAGACTATGATTGTAGCCTGATTTGGTACATTGTCAGTTCCGAATAAGTGTGGCATTTTTGCATTCTTCCGTTTATGATTTGACTAACCGCAGCGAGCAGACAAAGGTCTTCAGAAAAATGTGAGCTGATATACGTTGACCAAGGAACATTCAGGATGACTTACAATCATCCAAACCAACCATGTGTGTAATGATGATCCGGGCATACATCCGTAGTGCTAGGAACAATATCATTGGCGGTAATGTCACGTATATGAATATTCGGGGTATGTTGGCCTGTGATGGCGGATCGATAAAGTTTGGTGTTACACCCGGTGGAGGTGGCGCCGCCGGGATGCGGCTGAGGTCAAACACTGGCATATTCGATGTTGTTTCCTATCGCCTTTGGAAGCTATTTTGCAATAACAGGACGAATGCTGTTGGAATCTACGAGACAACGGGAGTTGAGATGACAAGTGAGAAGATTGAATACGCGTAAGAGGACAGAGCTCAATTCATTGGACTCCTTCAGTTCAAATACAATGCCTGTCCGGAAGAAGTATCTACTTCCTTCAAAGAATTCCTACAAACTCCTCTGCTAACCCCTTTGACCCATTGTACTTTCCCTCTGCTGGACAATTAACTTCAGCAAGCCCCTTTCCCATAGTAAAATAGATCATTTCTGCCCAGCTGTCAGGTTACTTGTCCCATTCTATGAGGGAACTTACTACTTGAGTAGTATCAAATCAACTTTAATAGCTACGTAGACCTTTTTTCTTTTCTTTTTTCAAATTAATTAGGTATAATTCACTCACCCGTGGCTGCAGTCTCGCAAGCATCAGCCAGCACGAGCCTTGGTACTTAGTAACGCCACTGCCCCGCCATCACCGGAAAAGTACTCCGGATGCAGTCATGACTTCATCGTAGTTGTACAATAAGATGCGTAATGCAGCGTTTTGCCTGACAATGAACGAGGGCGTCTCGTAAGGCCAATCAACCTCAGATGCATTTGCTACGAGATTTCATGAATGCCAGATCCTGCTTGTGGGCTGAAATAAAAGCTTGTGTGGTTGAGATCTCAGTTTTAGCTTTATGGGTAATCTGTTATCCTGGATGACCAAGGAAGAACTGTCGTTGGAATAAACATCTCTGTCTCCACTTGGGTACCAAGGTTAGACCTTGCGCCGAGTATCCACACTTCGTCTCTTTATGTGCTTGCAACCCACAACACAAACCGAGTGAATGGTGATCTAATCTTGGCAGCTCAAAAGGTTTGGCAGTGTGGTAAATGCCCATGTGGATCTTCGGAAGAGTTTGTTGATTCAAAATTGCATCGACGTCTAGCAACAAAACTTTATGTTCCGTTTGCAACCTCGGCCAGTTCTTAAGACGTCATTCAGGGGGTTACTTGCCGCCTGAAAGCAGCGTCTGGTTACCCTAAAGAGCCAGATTAGCGGCCAAAAGGCTTGGCCAGGCAGGCAGCAGAGCCCACTTTGGAACTGCGATCGCATGCCGCTTGATTGCCTTCAGCTGCTTGCAAAGAAGCATTGGAAGCCTGATGGATTATTCGTCGAGGGCTAGATAGACAACTACAACGTGTCAGCGTGTGATGCGTCCATTGGAAGACCGGTGGAATGGACCGCGAAAAGCCGAGAAGCGATGGGCGCAGAGCCTCATTTTTACCCCTCCCTGATCGTCCCGTTGTCGCGTACTAAACTGGATTTGAAAGGTGGTTACACATCATTGAAGGGTGCACGCCTTACTGCAGGGTCATCACACCGCCGTTGGCTTGCGGTACACCACCTTCGGGCTGAGTGTTTGGTTTCACCGTCTGATTGTGCCCTCCCTGCTCATTTCAAATTCCGCCAAAATGACGTTTCCAAGCGCTTTCCGGAACGAGGAACTTGCCGCTCATGCTCCCAACTCCACGGGTGCCAGATCTCGCTCGCGTCTCATTGGCCTGGCTTTGGCTGGAGGGGTGGCCAAGATGTGGCCGCCATCTCACAGCGTGCGTACTGCGGGCTGCGATGCCCTTCGATCATTGTGGCTTATGGAGAGGAACCTTTCTTTCTCGGTGTGGCCAGCCACCTCGTATGATTAATTCTTCGAGAGAGAAATTTATATAAATTGCACCATCAGAAGCAGCATCTTGGCGACTGGAGAACCTATGGCTTATCTTCAGCTCTGAAGAGGTTTCTAGCAACACTTCCCACATAAAGTTGCTCAAGGAATGATGGTTAATGAACCAAATCTCTTGCGGATACCTCTGGATGTCCTTCATGCAGCCCTCGACAACAGTCAACCTTTGCTAAAGTATAGACGGGAATCATTGCTCAGGATATATGGCGAACGAAGACCAACCCGAAGTGCAAATTGAGGGCATTCCGTACAGAAGCCGAAGTGAAGCTACTGACGAGGATGGTCACCAATCAAACGAGGACGTCGATCAACCGGATGAGGATGTTGACCAAGCGGATGGGAATATTCGACAGCCAGATGCAGATGTTCACCAGCCAGACGAGGATGACCTCCAGCTAGACGAGCGACTCAGAGAGAAAGATGTTCAGGGTGAACCTGGGCTTTTTTATCCGCTCAGAACTGTTTACAAGATTTTCACGAGGGAACGAATCCTGACACAGCTCAGGTCTTATGAGACACTGCCCAACGCGGACCATTATGTGGATCTCATATGCGCGGATGACACTGCAGCGGGAAGAACACCACCCTACATCAAAATATTCGCCATTTTGGCCCTCATTGGCAAAGGCGAGGCGATTGGAGACTTTGTTGACGCCAAGTTATCGGACGAGACTTTACCGTTCTATCGTTACGATCATTTGAAGAACGCTAAGCGGCAACATCACCTGTTCCTGAAAGATACCGATGCACCAATATTGGTCTTCAAGAAGTGGTTACCCTACGAAAGGGCAGCTTTCGACACCACACAGAGGATGCTCCTCGTTCCATACCTTGAACTCGGTCCCAATAACATGGTCAAAGAGTACGATTTGTCAGATAGAGACGTCTTGCCGTGGTGCAAATCCAAGTCTAATAGCTCTGGATCTCCGAATCACTCTATGGTAGAGGGAGCTTACGGGAAGGTGTACTGCGTTGATATTCACCACGACTGTCATGCATTTGATCAAGTCTTACAAACGGTACAATTCTCTTCAATCATTCATTCTGAGTCTCGTCCCATGACTGACACGATGCATCTAGATCAAACTTGACAGCGACAAGTTCGCTGTCAAGGAGCTATTGAAACGAGACTTCAACAATGAGACACAATTCAGGAAAGAACTGGACCACCTCAAACGGTTTAACGGCCTGGTACACGACCATCTCGTAACACTCCTCACTAGCGTCACAAAAGGGGAGACACCAGAAAACAAACAGTATCACTTTGTCTTCCCTTTTGCCAGATATGACCTTGTCGACTACTGGGATCACAAACACACTCCATCATGGGACAAGACTACCGTAAGGTGGGTCGCAAATCAATTGCTGGGCATAATGGGCGCGATAAATGCCATACATGTGCCAAAGCACCTGCACCTTAGCACGCAGATCGCGAAATACGGGATGCATGGCGATCTTAAACCGGACAATATTCTTTGGTTTGAATCACGTAAAGACGATAGGGGCATCTTTGTGATTTCTGACTTCGGTGTAGCGGATATGCACAGTGACAAGAGCCGATCAAACATCCCCAACGAGAAAATTCCGGCTGTGCCAGGATATCGGCCCCCGGAATGCGATATCCAGAATGGCTACATATCTCGAAGATATGACATTTGGACACTCGGCTGCCTCTTCCTTGAGATTTTGACTTGGTTGATGGGAGGCCAAGAATTTATTAGTGCATTCAAGAAGGAGAGGATGAAGACAATCTATGTCACAGGTGCAAAGAGGGACATGTTCTACACCGTCAAAAAGCTTGAAGGGCAGAGTCAAGGCGCCATCCATCTCAGGGAATCCATCATTCAGGTCAGTTATCTACGGAGCCATGTTTCAGGATTTGAGTGTGCGACTATCAGCTCACAAGTTTGACTCGGCAGAAACCGACCGAAAAGGAATGGTATGCACTCGAGGTCAAACCAGAGGTCAAGCAAGTACGTTGCCAAATCCGATCCAGCTCTTCAGTCGTCTGACACTATCGGTTCTAACTCCATACGCAGTGGATCCAGCGTCTTCATGAAGATGAGCGGTGCCCACGACTTATTCACGATATCCTGGACATGATTGAGAACGAGATGCTGGTAATCCTATCAAGAGATGGGGATAACTCCGACAACAAAGACAGATCGTCGTCCACGACCTTGAAGAGAAAGCTCCAGGAGTGTGTCTCAAAGTGTGAAGTAGACGACGTATACTGCTTCCAGGGCCAACCATATCAACGCCGCCTTGTCAGGGCACCAACTGTGGTGGTTGCTCCCCTGAACGAGGAAGCTGAGGATTGCATACGCATGCATAGACCGGCACTACTAAGTCACGACCCGTCGCACGACGAGAGACGCACCAAGTCCACTGTGTTCTGGGAAGAATTACCGAATGAAGAATAGGCAAGTGACTGTGAAGCTGGTCATGGCCAGATTCCGATTTGAATATATTGTCTGGAGTCATCAAGACTGAGGCCCAATTGGGGCTATGGAGTTCTTGGTTATTACACCGATTTCTCTACCCTATCAGTTTTCTTTGCACCTTTTGGTAGATACTGGCGAAATACAAGCAGATCCGTTGCTACAATAGTTTTCTTCAAGTCACTCTTTATTGTAAATTACAGAAAACAGGCCCAAGTCGCGACGGCTTCATTCCAATAGTCTTTCTAGCAAACCATCGCCCAAATGCCATGCCACTGGGCAGTTTCAGTAGTGATCCTCCAAAGCTATCGTACTGCGCAGTCTCTCCAGTTCACTCTGCAACGATCACGCATTAGCATGTCATTGTCTGAATGTGCAGTAAAAGCTCTTACTTACCCTTTGTAGCTTGCGCGGAATTTCACACTGGAATCTCCCTCGTACCCACTGTGTAAACGGTTAGATCACACAGAATCACCGATCAAAGGCAGTCCGGGGTACTGACGCTGACCTCGGCTCTTCCCTCGCCAAATATACCGGCTAAGAATCTCTCCAAATTGTCTTGCGATGCATAGGTGGCACGAATCATCTGTAACTCCATATTTGTAAGAAGAATGAAGCGGAAGATTCTGTGATGTGGACAAGTTCTCAGGGAGCTTGACGTTCTGCCCCTGAGAGTGGTTCAAAAAGTGCTGAAGATGGATGCCTCGAGTATGAAATTCTAGGAGGCAACGGCGATATATATCCAGGGTCTTGCCAGCTCCCGAACCCACCCGGACACTAAGCGTTCGGGCAAATGTGTCTCGTCATGGGCGAAGCGTGCAGAATTTCCGGCCAATGCTCCCCAGGCAGGCAAGATGGCATACTCTTGGGCTTTTTCCCGATTTCGAGGCTGCAACGCGCCCTTCGATGATTCGGGATACTCGCATGCATTAGTGCTGCTGCATGTGCGTGTGTGAGGCTTAGCGGCTGCGCCCCCTGTTGTGTAACGTTAGACACCCTGCAAATCTTTGCTGTGACCTGGCAACTGCCCGCTTCACTTCATTGACCGCCTTTAATGTCCCATCAGGGTGCGTTCTGGAGCATTGGGTATCCATCTCGTCTCTCAGATGTGGATAAACTACATCTCGTCTCTCAAATGTGGATAAACTGAGATGGATTGGGCCCGTGACGACGCAGTACTGGGGCCCGACGACTTGAAGCAGGTTTTCAAGTTCGAGCCTAAGGAGACAACAGTGCTACGAGTCCTCAACCAATATAATGTCAGTTGGGAGGCAGAAAGGTCGCAAGGGTTAACTGTGCTGACCCAAATTAGGAGCCATTGATATGGACTCTCAAAGAAGAAAAGCAATGGGAAGAATGGTTTCGCAAGGTGAGTAGTCGTTCCTCTGAAGGCATTCGTGATTCCAACGTTCTCAAGTTGGTGCAATTTATGAAAAATTCCCACTGACCGCTACCAGGAGCTTCCACCCCTCGATGGTTCGGCATCCGGCTTAGTTCTGATGTGAGGAATATAAAAAAGAAACCGGTATCTGAAGCATTACTGACCAGCTTTTATATACACAGTCTGGCCAAACGAACGGGCGAGACGGGACTTACCGGGATCAAGAAGGTGAATTCTGATCAGTGGTTACAATATGTTGATGAGCAAATGGCGAAGAACGGTCATGGTCATAATGACTTGGCCATCACGCCCCGAGGACCAAAAGTAAAAGGACCCAGCGGTGGCTCACGAAGCCTCAAAGTACTCCCCTTCTCCAGAGAGGTCTTCCTACGGATCGCAACGGAATTACACATTCATAACTCTGCAGTCAGAACCGTTAGCCGAGCAGATATTCCAGTATTCTCGAGCGCTAATGTGTACATGGGGGAGAAAGAGGGGCCCAGATATCCGGCATACGGTACCTCGTTCCTTGTTCTCAAAGACCACGTTAATATCAACAGCACTGATGCTATTACAGTGTACAACTGTCGCACAACCAACTCTTGGGCGATGGACCTCGCATTCACCGCAACCTTTTTCCCACATTGTGGGCTCACATTTGGCATACTTTTCGGCTGCCCATTCTCCATCGAGAAGCAGATTGTGAACAGGCTGAGCTACGCTACGAAAGAGGCGGGCCATCCGCTCCTGATCCCTGGAATATTCGCGGAGCTGGAGAGGACGCGCCAAGTACATATCATCGAGTCCGCAATTGATGAAGTAGAGACACGGATATTGACAGTGGACTCAAGCCCCGAAGAAATGGATGCAATGTCTTCGTCCATGAAAGAGTCTGAGAACCGGGCAAAGCGTGCGCAATGGCTGGACACGACTTACTTGAGAAACCAGCTAGTCAATTGGAACACGCAGCTCAAGAAATTGGTCAGCCACGCAGATGAGCTCTCGGATATCGCCTTCAACCTGAAAGAGCCTCACGACTTCGATTCATGTAAATCTGCGGAAGCCGACGGGTCCAAGAATGAAGAGCATGATGACGCTTCCAAAGCACGCCTACGGCGCGTTGGTGTTAAGATTAGAGACAGAGTCCAAGAGATCATTGATGAGTATGACGCGAAGATCAGAGACTGTACCATGAGGGTCGACGGCATGGCCATGGCAACTCAATGGGTAAGATGCAAAGTCTCTTCGAGCCGTCCAGTCCAAGCCATCGGGCATCTCGTTGGACTCCACATTATACATGTGTACTGCGACAGTGGAGAGCAAACCTGAAGACCCATCTATGTATACCATGATTGAAACTGACCAAGCCAGGCCCAAGGTGAAACCAATGTGGAAATCGCTTTGGCCACTAGCCGAGATTCAAGACATATGAGATCAATCGCGCTCGTCACCATGGTATTCTTGCCAGGAACATTCTTTGCGGTATGGAACCTCATATTACCAATACATGTGCTCAAGGATTCTGACTTGTACAGTCAATCTTCTCGATGACCTTCTTCGACTGGTCTGGTCCAAATGGAACGCCCGAAATTTCCACCTATGTCTGGGTCTATATCGTTATCACGGTCGCATTCACATTTCTCACAATCGGGCTCTGGTGGTACTTCGTCATTTATCGCCAGCGACCAGCAAGCAACGATGTTACGGATGAGGAGGAAATAGAGCTTCTACCTAGATAGAAAGCGTCGTTATCTCGCTATCTTGGAGCCGGTGGTGGCCTAATCTTATGAAAGTAATGTCAAGAACAAGCTTTTTGAGACCGAAGTGAGAACCTAAAAGATATCGAACCAAAGAAGAATGGTGAAATACAATGGCCATGATTAGGCCTGCATGCAACAGAGTTGCTTCTGAATCCTTTGAAGCCTTCTGCTGGCGACAGTGGAAATCTGGAGGCCGAGGGCGTGTCCACTAAGAATGGAATTTGAAAGACCCGATTCATCCATATTACAGATCACATACCAACAAAACCCCTCACACCATCTCTAAGCTCTTCTAAAATGAGATCCTGCCCCGTTGGGGGATGTCTATCACCGAAAGGAAACAGAGAGACAAGGAGAAAAGAACAACGCTCGCTTAGGACCCTGGGCATCTTGCCCATTTCTGGAGTGTAGGATATGAGACATCAACACGTTGTTCAGTCTGACTCGGAAGATGTCGAATTAGAGCCTCTCCTGCTCGTATGCCTGCAGTTGAGGTACAGTGTCTGTAAATCGAATTCTTGGTTGGATTCGATCATGTAGACGTTGTGATGGACCTATTTGACCGGTTAGTCGAATCCTTCTGATTTTAGGCAAGGATTCCGAATTACCTCCACGTTGAAGTCGGCATCGTGTCCCAAGAGAGCTTTCAACTCTTCCGAAAGCCTCCTGGGGCTGGCGTGTTTTGTGGGTAGCTGCCTGCGGACAGCAGCCGCCCCTGACACAGTGGGGACGTTTTTCTCTGGTCCACATCCGCGGGTTGGAACGGCATGGTGTTCAGTGGACTGGCCAATCGACATTGGGCTGAGTTTTCGTGCTGAAGAACGATGGGAGGATTGGGAGGATGGGAGGTTCAGGAGAACGGAGTCTTCTGGACGATGAATATAAGTGTGAGAGCTGTTGTTGCAGTGGTGGTCTGCAGGTGTGATGATCTTGTGGAGACTGTTTCGAGATACTTATTGGGAGCAAACGTTGGGTCATTTATATCCTTCCGTAATCATTCCACCTCCCGAAGGAACCCACAAGGCGTCTAGAAGTGCCAATAATGTAGAACAATCAGCAGGCTGGGTCACGCCCGACACGAGTCCACGTACTGGGGATGCTCATGCAGCTGAAACTCGCCCCTTGCGACAGAGTCTCGAATGTTTAGTATGCCGGGAATTCTGTGGACGGGTCACAATGTTGACCGGTCGGTCACATGGCGGACGATGGGGTCCCTGGTCAAATGACCTCAGATGCTGGAAGTGTAAAAAAGGCGTCCGGGAGGCTCCAAGGCGGCGGAGGTGTTGTGTAACAAGTCACTTTGTGGCGGGCCGCGGACGCGGCACTCGGCACTTGACAAGAAGTATATGAACTGGGCAGCCTCAATTTTTCCTTCCCATGCAGAAGGGTCGTTTCCTGACCCAGGAGTGCCTCGCTGCATATTTCGGTGACCCCCTCCAGGGCTGACCCCCTCTAGGAGCCAGCCTGCAGGAAGTTCCGCCTGATTGGGAAAGGCTTCCAGGGAATCGACTTTACACGAGCCGCCCACGGTGGCTTGGAGCCAGTCCCCTTGGAGGCTTCTTGACCGAGCTGAACCGTCCTTTGGCGGTTTCTGGCCCCCACCCAAGAACAAGATGCATTTGTGCTACCCGAGCACTCCGCCCCGGAGGATGCAGGCTGACTGAAAATGGGGGTTGCAATTGTGCATGTGTGTGTGGGTGCACAAGTGAGTGTGTGTGTGCACGAGTGTGTGGGGTGGGCGGAGGGCGGAGGGCAAAGGTCGTCAGATTAGGCTCTCTGGTCATTCTCTAGCTCAGTAACTGCCACAGAAGATGTTGAAAAAAGGCGGCAGTTGTTTTGATACTTGCACTGCCTGATTCCTACTATGCTAACTGGAGTTTGCAGGATTGCATGCAGAGCATCCGCTTATGGCGCGGATCTTTAATGGTGTGGTGAAGAAACCGCCAGCACCGTCATTTCAGTGATTATAGAGGGCTGAACTCAATTCTCCATCTTCAATTGCACTGCGGCTTGCTAAAAGATTGAGTGCTACTATATCTACTTGAAAGCGCCTGTCTCTTGCGCCCTCGTGTGTCGAGCTTGTCGGCGCCAATACCAGACGATGGCACCATTCAGCGATGATTCGGTAAGTCATTGGCATTCTTGTCCTGCACAAGCCTCAACTACCTTATCAATTTAGCTGATTGAGTAAAAGATGAGCTCGAAGAGGCAAAGCGGGCTTCTCTTGAATACGCACGTCTCATTTGGTGATTTGCCTTCAGGTTCAGCGGTCCAGAAGCCAGGAACCGAGTTAGCTTCCAACAGCCAAGTCGACGACCTCGGCAACGGAAAGCATCTGGAGCAGCAGGAAGATTCGGCAGATTCGATTACAGGCGCGACGACACCATCACGAGTGTCAGCAGAGTTCTTGGTCACCGAAACAGGCACCAGGTTCAGACCGGAGGGTGACCCTCAATCAATATCCGGGGACTCGGATACGCCTGCTGAATCACAACCTTCCTCAGTCGAATACGACGAGAGTCTACGGACATCAATGCACGGGACCCAAGACACAACACTCACCGAAGAACTCACCGAAGATACTGGAAGTCTGGGAGATGAGCTTCGCGGGGCATATTGCGACACTGCCAGTAAACAGCGCAGTGAGTTCCTGCCAATTGATGCTCTCGACAGGATCGTGACCGAAGACCGTGTCAAAGAGGAAATTGCGAAGTTCTCGAAGGACTCAAATGGCGACTCGGGCCTCGACGTGCAACAGGTACTGGGCGCTTCCACCATTCCAGGCCAGACAACATCCCGGAAGAAGATATTTGCTATCCTAGCCCTGATAGAGAAATTGGGAGCTATTGGGGACTTCGTGAGAGAAGGCATCTACGACATCCATTTGCCTTTCGAAAAGGAAAAGACGCAGAACCCGGATGGACCGCGGAAAGGTCGCGTTGAGTTGTCACGGAAATCAGATGCCAGTAGCTCAACACGCATACCGGTCAGAGCCTTCCATGGATGGAGTGGCGCCGAGGTCACAAACTTCGAGAGGACACAGTGGGACATTCATGTTCCCATATTTTTTCTCAACACCAAGAAAGAACCCAAAGTTCGCCATTACCCCCTCCAGGAGAGTGTTGTTCTTCCATTCGTTGAAGACGACGAAGTCAAACAAGGCGCCAAAATGGGCGGCTTTGCGGACGTGTGGAGAGTCAAGTTCCATCCATACCACCACAATCATGGAGCCCTCGCTGTGAGTGTGACCCCAAGGACCAATAACCTAAAATTCTATGTTTCTGACTGGATCACCTACACCTCTAGTCAGGAAGACGTGAAAACCCCTCGTTCGCTATCAAGCGACTTCATTACATGGATAAGAAAGCCTTCCACAAGGAGGTGCAAAATCTTAAAAGATTCAGCACACGCGACTATTTGCACCTCATAAAACTCCTGGGCACGTACGAATGGCGCCATCAGTACTACCTTGTCTTTCCTTGGGCAGATGGTAACCTACTGGACTTTTGGGCAGGACATACAGAGCCCTTAGCCCGAAACCGCAACATCGATACAGCTCTATGGTTCTCCGAGCAATGCCTTGGGCTCGTGGAAGGGATGAAGATGATCCACACGTGGGACACGCCGGACGTAGGCGGTCACCAACACTTGTTCTCTTTTGACACCCACCAAACCCATGGTCTGCATGGCGACCTGAAACCGGAAAATATCCTATGGTTCAAGCAGCACGACGGGAACGCTGGGAAGTCCTCTTCATCTCTGGGGCATTTCAAGATCTCTGACTTCGGGTTGAGCCACTTCCATGGAACAAAGTCCATCAAAGACATTGATGCGAAAGATACGGGATTCTCACCGACCTATCGGGCACCCGAGAGAGACGTGAAAGGCAAGGTGGCGCAAAGCTACGATGTGTGGTCCCTTGCTTGCGTGCTTCTTGAGTTCGCCAGTTGGTACTTGGGTGGGTACGAGGAGGTGAAGACTTTTGGCAAAAAGAGGGTGAAAGAAGACATGCAGTATGATGGCGGCTACAAGCAAGATCGATTCTTCAACTTCATGAGAGCCTCACAGGTAGTGACAGATGAGATACAAGGCAGGGCGCAGATCTGTGCCGTTGAGAAGGTCTCTGTCGTTCAGGTGCGTATAATACTGGTGAGGCGGTATTTTTGCGGGTAACTGACAAGGCCCTGACAGGAATTTGAGAAACTATATGACGACCATTACTGTTCCGACTATCTCGTCGACTTCCTCGAGCTCGTCCAAATGAATCTTCTTCGATTGGGACCAGAGAACAGAAGAGATTGCACAGAAATAGCGGAAAGTCTGCAAAAGCTTCATGCTAACCTGCAGAAAGACCCAAGCTATGGCACCAGCAAATTGAAAATGCCGCCTTGCCGATCGCCGACCTTGGACTCAGTTCTGATGGAAGGGGATTTGTCTCCGGAGCTCAAGAAACAGATACGCAAGAACCTTCCGAGGAGAAGTTTGTCGTTCGACCGAGAAACGGCGTATAACTCTACTTCCATATCAGCTACACTCTGCTCATCACCCAACTCAAGTCACGTAAATCTCGTCTCCAGCACTGGGCGGGATTGTCGTCCTTCATCGCCAGAACGCAAAGCGAAACTCCGTTTGTCGACAGACTTGAGCACTGTACAAGAGTCGCCAGGGACCCAATCACCTGAAGATCTGGACAGACAGCAGCATACACACTGTAGCGTGGATGCTCCAGCGAGTGAAGATGTTGGGCAGGCAGGTCAGGGTCACACGCTGTCGACACAGAACGTCACCGGTCTCAACATCAGTAGCGGCCAGGCATCTCACCCCGAATCCATGGAAGAGCATAACCGTCGCCCTTCTGACACCGAAAACACACAGCAGACTCTCGGGGTGGAAAACGCGTCCACAGGAGTGGCGTCTACTGAACGCGGGCTCAGTTCCGGCTTCAACGGAGAAGATGTCTCCGATCAAAAATCAGCAGCAAAGCCCCACTGCGCAACGACTGCTGAACAACAAATAAAGGCGGATGATGACTGGGTATCACAGCCTGTGATGGACGCTACCACGCTGCCCAAGGCAGATGTTTTTGGTCAGCCTGGTCTTCCAGATGAGAGCCCCGAGGGAGAACACCAAGACTCGTCCAGCAGCGCGCCTCGAGCCGCTGGCACAGGTGAGAACCTCGAGGTGCCGCCGGCTGGAGGACGGGGGAGACCGTCCTCGGAGTCTACGACTCTGTTAGCTCCATCTGATGCCGGGCAGGAAGATGTTCCTGATCGTCGTGTGCGGAACTCGTCCCAGACGGGCAGCCATGGCAGGGAAAAGGTGGAAAAACAAGGTGGGAACACAGAGAGTGTGGTCGAGGGTGAGAGCCTGAGCGCTAGAAGTAGGTGGCTCAAATTGTTTCTGAAGAAGATACCCTGTTTCAATTAGGCTGCGTAGTGTTTCTTGCATTTGTTTGATACTTGGAGTCCTGGTTCAACGCATTGATATCCACAATATATATTCTCAGGTTTAATATCATTTTAGATGTGGTTGAAGATGCCACATTGACAACAAAGTTCCCCATGGATGAGGTGGTACTCAACTTTGTTGCCAGAGCAGAAACGGACATGACATATAGCCCGGGGGGGGGGGGGGCGGCGGCGGCGCGCGGCGCGGCCCCCGCGCCCCGCCCCG